>JBCJKH010076020.1:0-10055 GCA_039877255.1 Loriculus beryllinus | reverse complement strand
TGCCTGGACTTGGTGCAGGGGAGCCCTCAGAGGTGACATTGTGGGGGCACGGGGGTGACCTCTAAGTCAAACACATCCAGCACCATGCTTACTGCCTAGGGAGGTGCACCTGCACTGGGGCTGGTGTGCAGGGCTGACACTGGGATGTGCCTGAGCCTCCCCTGCATGGTGTCCCTCCATAGAAGGCAGGATGTGTGCTGGAGCTACAGGGTTGCAGACCTGCAGCCACCAGCCTGTATGACTTGGAAATGACTCTAAAGAGTGCAGGAGAAAGCTGCAGGACAAAACACAGGCATATCTGCATGGTGCAGAAGGGAGGTGTTCCACCACCTCCATCCCTTCTTCAGCATTTCCAGTTATGGGATCCCCTGTTTTGGGGGACCTGAGCCTCGAGGCTCTGCTCCTCTCCTCTATAGAACATCCCCTGGTTTAGTTTTAGGGGTTACCCCTCCTTTCTCAGCAGATGAAGTACCCGCAGGAGCAGAGTGTTCTGGCTGTGCTTTGTGTGTGAAGCCCTCCAGCAGCTGTACAGAAGAGGGCATGATGTGGAACAGCAGCTCCTTACATCCCCCTTAAGGTGAACAGCTGCTCCCAAATGAAGTCCAGTGCCTCTTTCTTTTGGTTCCCTAAAGCAGTGGTGAATGGAAGGAACACCAGGGCTTTGCTTGCTAAATCTGATCATTTAAGTGGTTTTCCATGATTGCCATGTTTTGTCTTCTGTTGATTAAGTGCCTATTTACGGGGAATGAAAACATTATGAGTTAAACTGCCCTCTTTTTTCCCTGGTCATGCAAAGGCTGATTCGTCTGTAGTCTAAAATTAAAATGTTCCAAATTGAATTGTTTGTAACCCTTCTGCTTTAAATATATCTCTTACAGTTTCCAGTTTGTTTTAAGCAGGCATTAACACTGCTTCAGGAGAAGGCACGCATGTTAATAGTGTCATGTTATTCTGCATCTTTAATGGCTGTCTAACAGATAAGTTTAATGTTGCCTACACCTTCAAGGCAGGGAAGTGCTGTGTTACCCAGGTTTTTATGCGTGGATCTGTGTGTGTATTTATCACTTTCAAATGGGGAAAGTGGATGATAGAGGAGAAATGCTTCCATCTGGTGTCATAGGATATCGCTGGGGGGTTTAATGTGTGTAGGGGGATCCTCTTAGGCCAAGGAAGAATAGAGGGGGGATCATACCAGCAATGTGTTTTAGAGCAACGTGTTCTCCTTTTATTTAGAGGGAGTGTAGGGACTTTGGTGGGCTCAGCGTTGGGATGACAAATCTTGTGGAGTTTAGGAGGAAAAGAACCAGTGAAGTTCTGGATGTGGAATGGGATGGCTGGGAAGGACCTGGGAGTCATGGTGGGCACTAGGTTGAGAACAAGCCCAGAGTGCAACTGTCACAGATAAAGCAAAGTGTTTATTATCTGTGGGAGAAGCCTGGCCAGTGGGATGGGAGAAGTTCTCACCACCTCGGCTTGGCACTGCTGAGATACATCTGAAATATTATATCCTTTCAGCTCAAAAAGGTCGTGAGAAACTGCAGAGGGTTTAGCAGGAGGCCACCAAGCTGTCCAGGACCCATGCGTCACACATGGCCTCCAAGGAAGGAGGAAGTTGGACTCGTTTCCTCTGGTGGAGAAGCTAAGGAGTCATCAAACAGCCACCTATAACTGTGTGAAGGGCAGATGTGATGATGATGGAACCAAACTCTTTGCTTGTGCCTCATGGTACAAGGAACAATGGCCACATAATAGAGGGGTTCAAAGCTGTGCCAGTAGCCCTGTTTCAAGAGGGAGGTTGGGCTGGAGTCCTCCAGAGGTCCTTCATAATCGAAGCTTCTGTAATGTTGTGAAGAGCTTGCTCAAACTTCAGGGTAAAATGTGCAACAGCTGTCTACCACTGTGGTCTTGAAGCAAACAAAACCTGATCTGGCGAGTCTGAATGTGGCTTTGTTCTGATGTCTTCTGAGTGACTAATGCCGTGAGGAGGTGGGAGGGAGGCACGATGGGGAACATCTGGGTTGTCACTGCATGGCCTCATCGCCTACAACTCTGGCCACTATTTAATGTGACTCTGGTTGTGGTGGGTTTAATGTTGCGTCTTGTTAAAATCTAAGTTGTGGTGAGGCTTCTGGAGGTAGGGAGGAGGATGTTTGAATCCTGATCTGAAGAATGTCAAGCAGGAACCTGTGCACGAGGGACTGAAGCCGTAGACGTTCTCTGGGCTTGCCTGCAATGGGGCAGCTTTAGGCTGTTGTTGCCTGGGTTGAATTGTAAGGCAGGAGGTGGTGAGGAAATGAAACAGATCTTGTTTTGCGTGCAGCATCGATACTCCTTTGCAGTCCTGGCAAATACTCCTGTCTCATGACTGATACTTGCTTTGACCCTCTGTACTAACACTGCTCAGAAGCTCATGTGTGTCAGGTTAACACCCGTGCACGTTTCTCAGCACACCAGCAACACATGTGGTAAAGAAAGTGTCTGCTGACTGTGTGGGTTTGCCTGTCAGAACACGGCTTGGGGCAGAATAGTTTCCTGTGGAGTTTATCAACTGATGTCAGACTGTATCAGGATATGTGGGGTCTGGTTTCTTTCCTGGGTCAGCTGCACCTCATCAGGGCAGACCAACAGCCACTTCTCCCCTTTTGGCTCATGGCTTAATCCTTCTCTCACAGGATATGACAAGTTTTCATTGACTTCAGCTTGAGTTTGTCATCCTCTGTGGGTAGAAGTGGGCCCAAAACAGATACTGACTGCTGCGCTTGAGATCTTCCAGCGAAGATGTGGGAATTGAAGCACTTCCACTGCTTGCTGTGCCATCACGGGCTGAAAAGCCCAATTCCCGTACATAGGAAGTGTGGGCTCAGCTGTGTCTTGGGCTCTTGGCTGTGTTTTGGGTTTTCAATATGAGGCTTTCAAGCTGAATGTTTCTGGGGAGGGAAGAGGATGCAGCATCATTGTGCTGTTGGTACCTGCTGCATCCATTAAAGATGAAAACACACTCTTCAAAGGCACTAAGGAGAAAATGGCTCTAGGAAGGCAAAACTTGGAGGGTTCACTACGCTGCTTCACAGTGTTAGTGCATGTCTGCATGCTACCTACTTTGGTACTGATGGCTTCATTTGAGACTCTGCAAATGCTTGTGAGACCTTCCTGGATGGGAAATGACACAGCAGAGCAATGTTGGCAGCGCTCTTCTGCTTTGGCTTTGGTTTTGGCTGGTTGGCTTCAACCATTCTATGCGGTGTCGTGGCTTTTTGTGATTCATTTTTAGAAAGTGCAAGCACGGAAAGCTGTCTGCCTGGCTCCCTTTCCACATCATGGCCCAAGATTTTCAGTAGCTTAGATATGACCACGGTCTTACATCCTTCTGTCTGAAGGATGGCCGCCAGATTGAGAAGTTGCATGCATCATCGTGCTGACGCACATGGAGGGAAATCCGGGAGCTGTCTGCTGGAACAGATGCTTGCCCTCTTTTTGAAGGAAACCAGGGGAAAAAAAGGGATGAAATTGAGCAACAGTGTGTGATACTGAGCCACCAGCGCATAGACTGATCGTCTCCACCGCCTTCTTCATCAGACAGCTGATAAGCAAGTTAGAGCAGCACTGGGGAGTTTTGAATGCAGTTGAGATGTCCCGGTTTGCGCAGAGTTTCAGGGCTGTGCCTGTGGGCAGATTACTCAGAATGATGATTATTCAGAATGTGAAACTTCCAAATCAGGCAGGAAGGAAAGGAAAGGTACTCAGGAGCTGGATCTTTCTGTTATTTTGAAGTGGAAAAATTCTGGTCAGCTTTTAGTGGCAAGTGATGCATTTTAATGTGTTGTTTTCAGCTCGGGTTGCTGAAGAGAACTGTGCCCGATAAAGAGAGTCCTCTTTAGCTCACGACTTTGGAAGAAAGAGTTGAGGGGCTGATCCAGTTCTTGTTAAAATCCCTTAGCTCTCTTTCTGGGAAGCGGGCTAACAGCAGAAAGCACAGAAGGATGAGAGAGCAGCAGCAAGATCCTGTGCGGTGCTGAGGGCAGGGGTGCTCAGTGCCACAGGAAAGCAAGTACATGAGGTGAGGAATGAAGCTGAGCTGCTGTCAGCCCCTCTGACAGCCTCTCCAGTGCTGTGTTGGAATACAAGTCGTTTATGTCAAGGCAGAGAAACTGAGTGTCCCTGTTGTACTGTGGGTCAACACAAGGAGAGATGTTGAAGCTGATCCTCTTACGAAGCACAGGCTAAAGCAAGGTGATGTGATGTGCATTCAGCATAACTGCTCAGCACAAAACCCCCCTGATTCTTTAAGGCTCCTTTTCCCCTGCCACGTGTTTTTGCTGGGCAGTTGTCAAAGGATCAGCTCATGGGTATAAGTACTGGCACTGGACTTCTGTAAAAGGGGGAAAAAAATCACTGCCTTCTGATTAACCTCTTATTTCTGTCTCCTGCATCATCACTGCTTAATTATCGCTAACGATTATCAGGGAAGTTAAAGGAGAGGCATTCATAGAGCCAGGAATGAAATCTGGAGCTGGACAACAGGGGAGTAAAATCCCTGCTCACTCAGGCTGGAGTTCAGCTGTGATAGTCAGTATGGCTCTGTTCAGCTGGGATTAGATGCAAGATTACGTGTCCTTCTGGACAGATCTTTAGCTTAACCGGCTCCGTGTGAGATGGGGGGTATCAAGCTGGAATCCTGTAGTATGTGGAGTAAGTCATGCTTGGAATTGCACATGTAACTTCTAGCTATTTTAAATGGGCATTTTCTGAAGAATGTTAGAATTGATGGTCAGCAAGGAAATGGCATAGCAGGGGATTTCACTAGGGTTGATGAGACACATGTATTAAATAATCCAAGTGTATAATATGGAGCTTGTTTGTCTGCTTTGAAAGGCTTATGGTCCTGAAAGCTGCATCTCAGCACTTCTCCTTCCAGTAAAACATCAGGTGGATAGTCTAGACGGAGGTGACGGAGGATTTCCCTCTCAACAGGAACCCAGCAGAAGCTAGAGACCAGAGTGAGTCTAATACAGAGAGGACAGGGCTTTGGGGCTGCTCTGTGCTTATTTCCTTAATTTATTTATTGTTTCTCCTGTAGTTAGCTGGCAATCCATCCAGAAACAGTTGGCTCTATTAGTTCTTCTTAAGTGAAAGCTTTACATGGGTGTAACTCCTTCTTTTCTTTGGCAGTCAAAACATTTTTATTTCCAAAGGCAGAAAAGTCTGTTGTTTTCTTTTCCTTTGGTGCCATTTCCAGGTAATGGAGCTTCGGCTAACCCGGCCCTGAGCAACATTTTAGATGAAATAAGGGAGAAATGGAGGGGAAAGGGACATTAATGCAAACTGGGAAAGTGGGACAAGGGCAGCACTGCAGCTGGCTGCTGGGACGGAGCAGATGGCACAGAAAGGACACGGTGGGAGGCAATCAGAACATTTCATAGACTCATGGAATAGTTTGGTTGGAAGGGACCTTAAAGCTCGTCCAGTTCCACCGCCTGCCATGGGCAAGGACACCTTCCACTGGACCAGGACATGCTTTAAAGCTTCCAAAGGGATGCTTTTTATGTAGCACCCATTAACCCCTAAACCTTGCTTCTGCAACCAGCTGATCTGCTAAAGCCTCCGTGGGGTTAAGAAGGATTATGGCCAGGTATCAATATTAGCTTTGGCAGCCATGCTACAACAAAAAATATGTGCCAGGGAATAGAATAATGAGTAAGTGGGCTTAAGGATGGCTCTTTCAGCACAGGGATGATGCTGAATGGAAGTGCTCATTCCCAGGAGATCTGGACCTGTCTGCAGCTCAGTGCTCCAGGTGGGACTCTGCTGCTGATCCCTCTGTCTGTTGAGCTGGAAAGCTTGTTTAGGACATGAGGGAGTAAGGGGCATGGCAGCAGATGCTGGTTCAGTGTGAACCCTCAGCAGGCGGATGGATGAGCTGTGTAATGAGCAGGTACACGTGTCCTGTCACTGCCTGCACGGTGGGGACATCACGCACATGGGCTCCTCCTCCCTTTCTTACCCCTGTGATTTCTCTCTGAGAGTTCTCCTGGGGCAAAACAGGCTTTGATATGAAATTATCTGTTCAGCTCATGTTTCTTGCCGTGCCAGGATGGCCGGTAAGGAATTCTATCTCCTTTCAGTCACGCTGCTGAAGCTCCTGCATCGCATCTTCCCTGGCACCTTCCTCTCAGCATAGCTGGGGACATTGCTGGGGTGTTCATGGCTCCATATCCAGATTTCCAGAAGCTGGCAGGCTCCTTCTCAGCTGCAGTGGGATACGATAACCTGGAATCCCAAGCCAGTGCCAAGATTGCACATCTCTTCTGAGCAGCCTTCTGCATCCCACGGGGGACAGGTTGGTTTGATCTGTTAAACACAAGGCAGTGCCAGCTCAGTGGGGAGTGAAACATCTGGATGTGCAAGCTCGCGCATGGAACAGCTTGTATACAGTGTGCTTCTGAAGCTGCAGTGTTCTGTTTCTCCTGTCCCCCAGTCTAAAAACATCCTATGGGCTCAGCAGGATGCTTCCTTGTAAAAGAGGACTGAGTGTCTGAGTTCATGGTTACAAGGAGGAGGGAGGTGCTGTGGGTCCTGTGTGTTCAGTGTGGAAATCCTGTGATTTTACTTTTCAATAGCACCTTGGGGTTTATTTAATGCAGGGACCATTTCCCTTTCCTTCATGTCCCAAGGAGATGCAGTGGGTGTCTGCAGGGGCTCTGTGGGCTAGCGGTGCTTTCTGTGAAGGGTGATTGTGTGTGGTCGGGGTGTCTGAGATCTGAGAGCTGAAAGAAGTCAAGTCTGTGTTTGCTGGATGAAATACTTGAGGAGAAATAATTGACCCTAATCTGACAGCAGATCTGGCTATGCAGAGGACAGCTCATCACCACGTTAACAGAAATGGGCTCTCTAATGGAAATGGAGCTGATGGATGTTTTCTAATTATTCCCTTGTGTTGCAAGTGTTCGAGAGCCAGCTTGAAATCTCTGCCCAGAATTCAGAGCCTTAATTTGTTTGACCTTTCCACTGCTGCAGACACAAGGCTGTATGAACTGCAGTCGTCTCTGTTAATTTCTCTGTTGTTCTGGGGATGCAGATGAGTGTGTTCTTCTGCAGATACTGTATGAGGATGGTGCGCGGTGTTAGGTGATGCTTCCAGTGCATTTGAGAGGGATGCTGAGCTGTGCCTTACTGGAAGGAGATCTTCCAATGAGGTTGAGAACATCCTGGCTGACTGGAGCTGGAGTTGTGTTTAAACACACTGGTGCTGGAGTGGTTTCTCTCCCTTTCCATGTCTTAGAAATAACCACATATTTTGGTAGATCTGTTTCTTACAGAAGTGCCTAGATTTGGAGGCACTTCTGTTTGGAGACATCCATTTTGATAAAGAACAGCACATTTCAGATAACCTATCTCAAGGATGTATAATGCTCCAGTATCATCCTCTTGGCCTGAGCAATAGTACTCCTTCAACCCATTTGAAAGTGCGTGTGGGTTTTCCACTAGTTTATTAGGGAAACTTTAGAGGCTGGCTTGCTTTCATGTTTTAATGAACAAAAGCTAGAGCTGCCAGGCATCTGCTAGTTCAGCTGGTACCAAACGTGTATGCATGGGTGTCGCTCCCAGCCTGTGAATCACCAGTGGGTGCAGCAGTCATTTTTGGTAACTAGGAGGCAGACAAAATTGCTGGTTATGATTTAAAGTCTTGCCCACAGCAGGGCAAGCAAAAGGGATGAATTAGAGACAGGAATAGTAGCACAGCCTCTTTTTTTTCTCCTCTTTTTTTGTGTGCAGGAAACCTCAAAGCACATAATAAACTCTTGCCATTTAGATTACCCAAAAAGAAAGAAAAACCCACCCCAGAAAACTGAATGCAAAGATAAAATAAGAAAACCTCCAGCTTAATGGCTTTGCCAGTAATAAAAATACAGCACAGAACAAAAGCCTGCGGAGTGAGGTTTTTTATATCTTGTGCTCATTGCACTGGATTAAAAAGCAATTGGCAAAAGGCTGTTTTTGAAGTCCCCACCTTGCTTGTAGTTGCTCACTGTGGTTGGGAGGAGTGCCTCCGGTGGCTGTACAAGTCTGCAGCCAGCAGCAATAGTGGCGAGCATGGGAAAAGACATCATTATGATAACATTAATTGCTTTTATCAGAGGATTTCTTTTACAGCAGCCTCATAAGTCAAGCTGCTTCTTATTCAGTGGCCTCTCCAGTGATGTCTGTTGTAGTCGTGGAAGCAGTGCAGGACCTGGCTGGGGACTCACCAAAGTCTACCTCTGCTTTTTGACTCCTGTGAGCACAGAGCCATTACATTGCACAAACACAAAGCCCTTTTGGGCTGTTCTGCACCGGTGGGTCTTGTTTGAATCCTTATAAATACATTAAACTGACGTTGGCACTTTAAGTTGAGCCTTTCATCTCCTTTCTATATGAGTACATCCTTGGCCACGGCCAGTAATCTGCTTCCTTCTCTCATCCCTTCTCCCTGTTCTGAGCCTGCTGCTTCTCATTTATTGAGGCTCATCCTGCTGTCTGCTGAGCTTCCCCACATCATCATGTACTGCTGGCAGGTCTTGAGAGAGGGGAAAAAGCTGTAGAAAACTCTGGTTTTCTCTGGACACAGATCAGGCTGTGTTCTAATGACAGTTTGCTGAGGTTTGGTGCATTGCACTGATATAGGTTCTCTCTGAGTGTCTTCTGCTATCTCTTGGCAGAGCCCAAAAAAGTATCTTTTCCATCTCCTTTTGCTTTGGGTGCGGGAGCACAGCACCTTTCTGGCTCTATTGGCGATATGGTGAGGTGTGGGGGAAAAGCTAAAATCCCGAGTCAGCATTCCCTGCTCTTTTAAGATCCAACCAGGATTTGTTTGGTCTCCAGCACTGACAGAGGACACAGCTGTACTGCACAGCAAAGCGCCTTTCAGGCATATCTGGACGAGCTCCTGAGCTCCACCCAGGGTTACAGTCTAAGCAAAGCAAAATGCTGCTTAATCCCAAATCACTTTCTGTGCCCACAGCTTAACTTGGAGTTCCTGCTCTCAAATACTCCTCCTCTGGGGCTGAGGCTTGGATGGCTTCAAAGCGGTGTCATTACCAAAGCAGCATAAAATGTGCGCCTGGGTTTGCCGGTGTCTGGAGAAATACTGTGTCCCTGCAGGTTGATGGGAGCCTCCTGTCCACGTTGATGGGGAGACTGCGAGTGCTTGCAGCTGATTCTTGGCAGCAGTGAACGAACTGGCTTAGCACCGTGTTTGACAATGGATTTTCCACGAGGTGCGGCACACGGCGGTGCCCGGAGCTGGCTGCTCTCGGGCTCTTCCTCGTTATGAAACTGGATGCTCATGGTTGGCACCACCGTGCTGTGCTCACAGCAAGGAGGGAGGCAGAGCGACGCTGCAGCTCACAGAGCTCCACCGCTGTGCAGCCTTCGAGCCACGGCTCTCAATGCACTTTGTCAGTGTGGAGCATTAGCAATTGGAAAAGCGGGCGGTGTGTACCCTTACTCATAGAGCACTTAACCGTGTCTCCTCCTGGACTGTGCCCATTTGATCTTCTGTACATCACAGGCTGTTAAGTTTCACCCAAGTGTCTCTGTATTAACTCAAGAATTTCAGCCTAATCTAATTTTGCTCAGGAGAGAGAAGACAGAGGTTAATTCCTGACCTTCTCCACAGACGCATGATTGATAAGGTGAGAGGTACTTAAGTGGTCCTAAGAGAGACATATCCCGTGTTGCAGTAGGAGAGCATGCTGGCGAAAGGATTTATTCTCCCATCTGTCCTGGGATAGGAATTATTCTTGACACCAGCTCTAGTGACCAGCAGGGACTTTCAGCGTTGCTGTTTAGCCAGACATCTAAGAAAAGATCTTACCTGACATCAGACTTGGTCTGTGTGAGACGCTCAATAACTTTTCAGCACAGAGCACCCCTGCCCCTCTGATCTCTCAGAATCCCAGACTGGTTTGGGTTGGAAGGGACCTCAAAGCTCATCCACTCCCAACCCCTGCCATGGGCAAGGACCCCTTCCACTGGAGCAGCTTGCTCCAAGCCCCTGTGTCCAACCTGGCCTTGAA
>JBCJKH010076018.1:0-12740 GCA_039877255.1 Loriculus beryllinus | reverse complement strand
GGGTTGTTTTTTTTGGGCTTTTTCTTTTTTGTTTGTTTGGTTTGGTTTTTTTTTTTTTTTTTTTTTTTTTATGTTTTTTGGTTTTATTTTTTGGTTTTTGGTTTTTTTTTTTTTTAATTATTCTGTTTTCAGTATTTATACATGTTTGCAAAATGTAACAGGCTTTTTAAAGCTTGATTTTTTTCCCTAAAAACATCTTCTTTTTTAAAAATGTAAACTTGCTGAGAAAAGAACAGGATCAATGTTAGCAGAGAGAAAGAACTGTATGGTAACATTTCTCACTAACTTATCTTACACCCAAAGTATTGACTAACCTTCCACCTAGTCTTTACTATAACTTCTATACCATTAACAGCTGATATTAATTAGAAGCTTATATAGTTGTCTGAATGTATCTGTCTGTAGCATAAATGGCTTTCTGCACTACGCGTCTCGTGACAGACTGCATCAAATGTATGTTTCTTAGTTCTGTCATTGCTGATTTTAACACCTTCACAGAAAATGGAAAGCATGAAATTAAAGGTAATCTGTGTAGTAGTTGTGTCAGATATGTATATTCACATCCAAGCTAAGGAATGCAAGAGACATAACTAGGAATTCAAAAATCTCATTTAAACTGTAAGGATACTCATACTTCCTCATGTGGATTTTATTAATTTTCTATAATGCTTTTTGTCAGTTCAACAGGCACAATGCACAAACACATTAATCTTTTTTTCGGCTCTTTTCAATCAGGTGAGCTCACAAGCTCATTTTCAGATGGAGCAGGTGGGTGTACATACACTGTGTAAACAACACACTCTTGGCAAGGCTGTGTATTGCCATTATCTCTTCTAGACACCAGACAGAGAGGAAAACCAACTCCTGCTTCTCTTAGTGCCAGACACCTGTTCATTTTTCTTCCATTGCATCTGCTTCACCTTCTGCTGCTCTATCAATTGCTCTTGTGCAATTGTTCCTCTTCAACAGGAACCATTCTGAAGTGTCAGGAATTTCTCTAGGTTTCTGATCAAATGTAGCTGTGTCATAGGAAGGATCTTCAGCTAAGGTGTCACCATAACAAGATGCTCAGGGAGAAAAACCTTGCTGACTTTCTAGAGGTAACATTGTTCATCATTTAGTAAAAAATCAGAACCCTAAGTCATACCAATGACTGAGAGTACATTCCACTAATCTCTACAGCTAAAAAGCTGTGAAAAGAGCAGCAACTTTCATGGAATATTTAGAAGTCCATGTAGATAAAAACTTCTAATTGGACAGAAAGGAAAAGACCCACATGACAGCAAATGTGAACTAATCTGTCTGCCTTGTCACTTGGTTGTTGATACAGACAGCACATACGCATTAATAGCAGCAAGTTCTGTGGTTTTGATTTGCTATATATTCCCTTTAGTAAAAAATTGCATTTCTAATTTGTTAATCCTGTGGCAGAATACTGAATCTTATCTTAGTTAAGAAAATTCCAAAAATCCCAGGTTTTGAGCAGATAGTGATGTCTTGTTGATGCTATGGTGGTGCTGGAAAAAAGGAAGTTAATATTTCAGTTTTGTTCTTTACAAATATACAATATAACATAACTACGCATTCACTTGACTTATTAAGGAAAGCGTCCCATCAATTTGGCATTTATGTATGATCTTAAAGTGGTTGCTTAAATTATTTCAAAGAAATTGACTCAAACATGAGATCAAGAGCTCTACTTCAGGTTTTCTTATATTTCTCAATATTTCCCAAGCTACACAACATAGAGATTATTTTATCGATCGATGGTTTTATGATAATCAGTGTTAAGCAATTTCTACTTATATCTCATAGGCAATTACAAGTAAAAAGAACAAATAATTCCTTCCTATGAAACAAGGACTAACCATGTAATTTCTGAGATAGCTACTATTCACAAGATTTAAAAATGTCTGGTATGTCATTAGGATACTTAAAAAAAGAGTAAAAAGTGGGGATAAATTTGTCTGTTCTCACTGAAACTATGCTTTATATTAGCCAGCAAGCAATCAAGTGAGTTCTGTAAAATGGCGTGTCAAAAATGGTTGCGCCTCTTTAACAAGGATATAAAAATTGTCTACTTGTTCCATTTTGCAACATAATATAGTTTTGCTTCCTTAAAAGCTGACATATTTTGATGTGCTTTAAACTGTTTTAAAATAATTGTTAACAAATGATTGCATCAGCTCTCTAGAGGAAAGAATTTTCATGCACTTTGTACTTGATAAAATGGAAATTTTATTATGTATGTGTTTTTGCAATGCAATTAAGTACTCTTTAAAAAATAGCTATTTTTAATTCTCTTTTCTTATGGATTCTTGTGATTGTACAGCTGTTAGACTGATAACTTTTTTTAAAGGGCTGTTGTGTTGTGTTTTACATTTTAGAAAAAATAATCTTCCACTTATTTTTTTTCATTTAAATTTAACTCGGAAGAAAAAGCAACACACACATTTACAGAAACCCAACGAAACCCCAAAACCCTGAAAACAGTACCACTAAAACCCAAGAATCCTGTATAGAGTAACTGGACTCGTGCTATCCTGTGGCTTAGGAGTCCCAGATACTAATGCATCTGTAAGTGTTCACCTAGCTAGGAGAAGCTACTCCAGCTTCAAGACACTGGACACCACATCGAAAGACACAAGATTCAGTGTTTTCTTCTTCTACATCACTTTGCTTTTCTCTTGTCTTTCCAAAGCACCTTTAATCTACAGCCAAGGCGGAAGGAGGAGGGGAAAGCTTACTGCTAATTGTGAGGCACCATGTAAAAGGCCTAGAGTAGGCAGGCAAAGCAGGGCAGGGGGCAGATACAATAAATAAACAGAAAATTAAAAGTACAGTAATACAGCAAAAAAAAAAAAAAAAAACCAAATTCTTCTGTGCCTCATTTTTTCTCATTTGTAAAACAGTGTTTTCCCTTTCTTTTTTGCATATACAAAAGAGAAAAAAAAATCTGAAAGTAAAATCTATACTGCTTGTGAAGCATTAGCTGGATTATGAGTTATGAATGTAATAATAATTAAGATCATAAAGGTCCAGTGCTTGACTACTACAATGTTCATGAAGTAAACAAGGCTTACAGGATGGCTATTAATGATGCATGAGATTTTAAATAAATATTTTAAAACAAAGAGTTTAAATTAAAGCTGTAGAGCAGCCTTAATTCTGTCATTTCTAGAATCGTGGTTTTTTGAATTTTCAAACTTCATTGTGTTCCTTTAACATAAACTGTAAAATATCTGGAAGATATTTCATCAACATTGTGTTATCTAAGTGTTAGAACCAAAAGAAAGTAAAAAATCTTCATCAATATAAATAAATAAAGCTTGGCTTTCATTACAGCAATTTTTATTTTCAGGGGAAGTTTAAAATTTGCAACAAAATAAAAAAAATCTATTACCCATAAAATTAAAAAATATATATCATCAAAGCAGAGATTTCATAGAGAGATTCAATCCCAATTATATTCAAAACATCATTAACAAAGGCTGAGCAACATAACCCATGTTAGTTCTGATTTAAGCCATAGAGTGAAGGAGTTGAACTATATTATTCTTTCTGTGATATGTGAAATAGATTTTCCCCAGCAAGTAACTTGTATCCAAACACTATTTCTAAATATACTGAAGTAGTGAAATCCAAACTTTAAACATCTTTATGAGACAACTAAAGCTGATGGATGCGTTTATAGGTCTTGAAGGTAAAGCCATATTTCTACACTTTCTACTTCATAATTAGTTCATAATTATGAACAGTATCATTACTAGAGCTGTTTGATATTATACAATAGTGACATAATTTTGTTCTCTGCTTTGACCAAAGAGAGGCAAAAAGGTAAGTACCCTGTCACTGGAGGTAGCTTTTAGTGTGTGTTCCACTGGGATATAAAGCCATCTCATTCAGTGACCCAGATGATTGGGGACAATCCGAGAACAAATAGAGACAGCAGAAAACCAGCAAAGGAACAGAAGAAATTGAACATCAAATTGCATTTAAAGTTTTATTCTGCTGGCCAAGCCTGTGTTGGTGGGCTACTTTAAATATATTCTACTTTGTATTTTTAACTTATATTTCTCCATTGTAATGTTATGTTAATTTACATTCATTTTCTTTTCTTTTCATAGACTATGACAGAATAAGTTGTGACTGTGAGGACTGAGGTACTCCAATTGTGTTTCTGGTAATAAATAAGCTCAAAATAAGCAGACTTTCAGAGGAAAACGCTTGGTGCTAAAGGCTCAATGTCCATATTAGAAAAATTTTAGGGGAATCTTCTTCAGACTACCTCTAGGCTGACCCTGTAAAGTGAGTGCTAATTAGCAGCTGCAGTGTTTTCACTACACTCTGAGAACTTCCCATTTCATTTAGGCCAAAAAGAAATCCACTTCATGTGCTTAGAGACTGCTTATGTATGTGGTACAAAGCACAATGAGCAGAGATGACCAGGACATTCATTTCATAAGTACATTCATACTCTGAACTAAAGCACTAACATAGATGTAACCAGAAGCTATGCAAGCATATTTACTATGGAACTAAGCCCAAGTAACAGCCTCTTCAATCAGGAAACTTTATTAGTGCAGGTTCTGGCTCAACACTATGTTAATCACTGCTACCTGGCTTCTGGCCAGCACAAAGTGCAGGCAGAGGTCATTTGCCTCTGCCTACAAAGTACCATATACACATTACCTAAATATGCATTTGTCCTTCATATGGTACAATTATGTTTATTGCATTACTGAATGAAAATTTTGCTAGAGTTTAATGTTGCCTGGAGGATGACGATTCAATTTTACAGCAACTGTAGAAGGTTTAAACGTATTTGTTGTTCTGCATTAAAATTGAATTTGTTTAAGCATCTGTTTTCAGTTTCGGAAGAGATGAAAGATCTGAATGATGCAGATTATTTGAGTGAGTTAAACTAGGAATGAGGGTGTCAAAGGTCCCTGTTATCCTCTATGGAGAGCTGCTTTGCTGATTAGGGAAGGACATTTCTTGAACTTGACCCTTCTATACTGTGATCCCACATGCTAAACAGACAGCAGTCGTCAGGATTTGGCATTTCCCTTCACACCCCAATATTTTATTAAAAAGTTCTTGGAATGCTAAATAGCTGTGCAAATCATAGCTGATTTAATGAAATTAATTGGTTTAAGCTGTCCCAATCACTTTTAAAAGAAGCTGCCTTTAATAGGCAACCTACTGTTTTAATGCACTGCCCAAAACTTATTTCCAAAGAGCTGAGTACAGCACTGCTCTATCTTCATTAAGAGAGAACATATGTTGGCAGCCAATTTTTTGTAGTTCCCTTGAGTGGTTCTGTAAGTCAGATTTCACTGATAATTGCTTTAATAAAATTTATTTTAACAGAAAGGGCTTGATTTCACATGTGGGCTACATTTTTCTGTGTTCTGCCTTATGCACGCAACAATCTGTACAGGCATTCTCTATACTAATGGAACTGCCCTCCTGGTTAAACAGATGTTTAAATGCTTTATTAGGTCAAGGTCCAAAGTCTAGGTATACAGGTAAAATACTTTAAACACATTTAAATTCTGTATGTGAGCAAAAGAAGGAATGATTGCCTGAATTTTCAGTCATACCCATTGGTGTGCATGGACTAAACATGTACCTATAGACAGAATCTATACTTGAACTCTGATGTAACTTCTCACTCCTGTGAGAAGGTGAATCTGTGTATAAATAGATTCACCATCTGTTTATAGACCAACTCTGTAGCTAAAAAAATTTAAATGAACTCTGACTGAGCTTCTGATATGCCAGTAACACAAGAATCAACTGTCCACATATATCCATATCCTGTTCACCTTTGTGGCATGCTGAGATACAATGTGAGAAGACAAAGGATTTTAAGTATCTGTGACAGTTGATCCTGATGAATAAATAAACTTTAAATCTTTCTGTCAGTAATATCTCAAAAAAGAGCTGTAGACACAGACATAAAAGAACAGTTATTAAATCCAATATCCAAACATAAATATAATTTTTGTTTAAGGGACACAAGGGAGTCTTAACAGCAAGTGTCAGCTGGCACCTTTTCTAATGGAATGATCAAAGCTTTCTTTTGCCCTTCTTTTTGCCCTATCGTGGCCTGTGAAAGAGAAGACAGCCTTCCCATCATAGCTTGGTGGAGGAAAATAGATTCAGTCCTCTGCCTAAACCTTTGACATCACAGGATGCAACAGGGAAACTGGGTGAAGCCAAATGTTCCTAAGACAGTGTACAGAAGAAAAAGGAGAGATATATCACAAGACCCTTACTGAAGTTGGACATTAAGGCCCTAATGACTGTCCTTGTAGAGAGCCTGAGATAAAGAAGTGATCATGGAAGGATCAATCTTGCTGGGACGAGGAATTAAGATTGCTGCTAAGATGTTGGAACATGTATTCTCTTTTACTGTGATTCACCAAACTGTGGGACCTTTATTGCCTTTTGGTGAGATAGTCATAAAGAAACACCCTATGCATCCTCTCTAATCTCCTGTCAATTGCCTGGGGGAGGAATACGCCATGATTTACAATCCACAAAGCACATGGACAGATTAAAGACCTTGATGGAAGAGAATCTTCCTTCTTGACACAAATGAAACAGTATTTTACAATTGTTTTTCCTCCAATAGTATTTTAAAGCCACATACACTTAAGATAAACAGCTTTGTTCCTGAACAAAGCCTTCAGATAATTGCTAAAGCTTTATTTTCATAGTTAAAAAGTGTAAATAGCTCATTTATGTTATTGCTTGCTTCCACCTGTCCCATTGTTCACAGATCGATGCCTTTCCCCTCTTCCTCCTCTCTTCTCTTGTGATTTACTTTCTCCTAGCCAAATAGGGCTAAATAAACCGTTCCATGCCAAGGTACTCCTTTGGTGAACATATTGTTGGCCTGTAATCTGTTCAAAAGTGGTGAATAGCTGAGGCCCTTTCAAGCAAGCTGCATGAAAATCTCCACTAATGAGCCTATGCCATTAGTAACAAAGAGCCCTGAGGGAGCCATTGTAGTGACTGAACGTATATTATGGATCTCTCTCTGTAATTTAATTCTGGAACTGTGAATCTTAGGTAGCCTATGAAGAGCTGAAGAACTGCCCCACCACCCCTGCCTCTCTTGCTCACACTCACACACAGAAGAAAATCAATGGGAGAAATGTCCTTGCAATACTGAATACATATGCACATTGGCATTTATGAAAACTCATGCTCCCTGTGGGGATGAAGAACGTAGCTTAGAGGAAATTAGAACTGCCTGACATTGGTGCAGTCCCCCACTCTGCAACACAGGTCATGATTGACAGGGTCCTTGTAAATAAAGAATTCAAGAAGGAGGAGGCTGTTAAAATTACATATAGGATGATTGAAATGACATTTAAAATGCCAATTTAAGCAAGAATGCATTTTCTGAATTATGCACTTCATAATGTGCCTCTGCATTTTTGCTGCATTTCCAAGACATTCATTATAAGCTTCATCCAGTGGCTCATTTAAGGAAATCTGCAAAAGTGGAGTATTTAATATATATAATGGATTTGCATACATAAGAACAGCCTCTCTACAAAGTACTGGAACGCACAACACATTTACATTAATATTGGATTAAATCTCTGCAGAATGCTTTTGTATGTAAATATAGCTGCCATATAAAGCCAAGTGCACAACTGTAAAACAAAAGAGAAAATGTTATTCCATACACTTATAAAACTAATCTGCATATCTTCTCAATGTTGAAAATGCAGGCTTCCTAAACTATGAAATGATAGCAGAAGCAAATAAAAACTGTAAGAACAAATGAGATTAATTCCAGCAAAGATGTCAGATATTCTTTGTGAGAAAGTTAATCTCTCCTAGACTGGCAACACTTTTTTGTTTGTGGTAATTACAATCAGGGCTAACAAAAGCAATTTTGATTTCTGGTAGAGATTAGTTACCTCATTCATATAAAAGAAAAAGAATCCTGCATCCACATTTGCATAGAAGTCCATGAATCAGAAAGAAATTTACAGGGCATATGTTACAGCTTTCATAACAGTTATGATTCAAAAGGTGATTTTTCAACCCACTGTGCAGGGATTTAGAATTCTAGTGTACCTATCTCACAGTATAGGTTTCTTTTCATTGTTCCACTGGACAAACTTAGGGGATGCAAATAAGAACTATAGAACATGGAAGCTAACAATTTTGTTTAAACTAACTTACATATTAGTACAATTATTTATGTTTAAAGAATTACACTGAATACCTCTTGATACAGTAGCTGCTGGAAGGGGTTTTTTTTTTCAAACTAAATTTTTCATCCTGGAAACACACAGCAAAGGAAACACAGTGAGACTTAAAGGAATCACAGTAAAACTTACTCAGCTTGTGTCTTTCTCTGTGCAAAATTCATGTACCCTTCAGTTGTGTGGATGACGTGATCAGTTCAGATTTAGGTGCTTTATTGATAATAATGTTATTTGAAGGAAAGAAAACGTAAGCTCTGATTTTAAAATTTTAATGTTGCCCAAAAAAAAGTTCTCAGAGCCACCACGTAGCTGGCTGGGCTTCACAGCATTTGGTCTGTTCCCTCAGTCCCTGTGATGTAATTTGGACTGTAAGATCCTCAAGAGTTTCTTTTCTGACCTTCTCTCTCTTATTCTTGATGTATCTGGCATATTCTGCTGCACAGCTGACTCTGCTCTGATTCCCCATAGCAAGCTGACACTTGCACAGTGTATAGAAAACAGAGGAAAGGCACTGAAATGAGATGGGCCTGACAGCTTCAGAAGACACAGCCAAAGAGCATGATTGGAGAGGTTCTTGCCATCTACATCAGGCAAGCATTTTGGAAGCAAAGGCAAGGGGCAGACAGAAGCTGTCAGCTCATACACACAGACATTTGAGATTAGTAACTCATTTGCTTGCTGTTTTTAGTTTAAAAGCTCTTCATGTCAAGTTTTGACAGTACTTTTGAAAGTATTTCACAAACCACTTCTGTATTTCAGCCTTTTCATCCTTCTTGCTAGAGTGAATAAGAATATCTGATCCTTATAAAGTAAATAAAGACACTGAATAAAGCAATTCACTTAAGATATGCAAAGAGAAACCTCTCACTAAGACAAGGTTAGTAAAACTCTCATTGGTAGGAAGAATTTTTCACTTTAACATGTGTCTTTTGGATCAAGACTGCTGTCTGGCATTAAATCTAATCACTGATAACAGGTATAACATCAACTGGATATGTTATCTATTACCTGGAAAAAAATAATATTTTTACTTGTTAATATTCCAAGATTTGTTAATTCAATCCTATTTCATTATAAACATATATCATTTATGTCTTAACTATAGAACAACTAACTTACTGCAACATTTAGAATATTAATAATAAATAGAAGATTGCTTTTACTGGATTTTATTATCCTTTCTTTGGTTGTACTGTACGCTTCTTCCTAAGAATTTCTACAGGCTACCTTATCGATTAGTTTTCTTAATATTAACTTTGTGACCAGAGGCCCATATTAAGGTAAGTGCCTTCTCGTGATCTCATGATAGATACACTATGAACACATATGAAAATGTAATTCTCTTCTCATAGGGAATGATGTATAGACATAAGTAAGGAAGGGAGAAGAGAGTAATAATCAATTACACAGACATTACATGCATTTTTTTCAGATAATAATGTTTTTCAGGTCAGAAAATAAATATCAAACCTTTACTCTGCTCTTCTAGGCAGTATATATCATCTTTTATTTTTTTCATGGCTGTTTTGTTCAGGGATGGATCATCACCTCTCAAAATAATAACAGAACTTTTGCTTTATTTCTAATGACATTTATCCTGTTACAATTTTCTAAGAAAAATACAGTTCTGAGCAAAACAGCATCTGGTACACTGAGTTGATCTTACAAACAGCAAATTGGGAAGTGTAGACATGTTGTAAACCAAGGATTTGTGTCTTTTTTTCCAATTGTTTGGGAGCAGAAGTCTAATTTTTACATTTTGTTGTAGGCAAATGGTGAAAGTTCTATGAAGGTGAGATCCTGCACTTTCTGTTAACATTTATCCATGGAAAGAAAATCTGGGACAGTATATATGTATTAACTAACTCAGAATTGCAACTCACAACCAACTCACAATTGTACTTCAAGTTATGGCACCTCATCACATTACTTTGTGTTCTTCTGAAGAAAGGCTTCTCTCTGTGCTCATTCTTCACTACTCTAAGAAATAAGATAACCCAAAACATCCTAAGCCCTGCTCCTTTTAGATCATTAAACAAATGCGTCAGCTCTTGAATAAATACTATAACTCAATTTGCATTTGAAATGTTTGGGCAAAACCTGTGAAAGCTCTATCTATTCTATCTCTCTGCTAGTTAAGACAGTAGTTATATACTTGGCCAAGCTCCACGAATTTGCTTGGTATGCTTTTTAGTCACATTTTAGTAACTGAGTATACCATTGATTTTCTTGCCTTCTGCTTTCCTTTTATGTGGCTGGTTTCTGAAAACTTTTGGACAGCCTACTGAATTCTTTTTCATGCATTCTTTCCCTTATGCATCATGTGGTATATCTTTTCTCAATACAACTGTGCTTTTTGCAGTAGGAGAGAGAAATGTCCAATTTCCTATGTATTGTCTGTAACATGTTCACCCATTTTTAATTCTTTTGTAGACAAATATGATTTATAAGGACATAAAAATAACTATATTGATTCAGACTAGAAGCTAGCCTACTATATCCTATATCTGACATTGGCCAATTGCAAAGAAACACCAAGAAAACAAAGTGAACAAATAGTGCTCAGAGTTGACCTCCTCAGCTTCCAGAAATCAATGTTTCAGGGAATTTCTGAGGAAAGATACTATCTGTGTTATAGCTCATTATTTTTTACCTACCACTTTCTGTAACCATTCTTTTAATCCAAGCAGATTTTCTCAATGAGTTTCCCAGTTTAACTAATTTTGTTTAAATCTAAGGATTCCATCTGATGAACTTTATTTCTTAAATTGTTCCACTTCTTAACCTTCTTCATGCTTCTCCCTATGTTACAACCTGTTTCATATTCCCCTCAGCTGCCTGTTGTTCAAAATAAAGATGATAGGTCAGTTAACCTCTTCTCTGGTGGAAGGAGATTAAATGAATCCCATCACTTGATTACATTTGTTGTCTTTCCTTTCACCTTTTGCAATTCTGCTCCTTTTTTGAATAGGGGAAACTGTATTTCCACTGTGTTGAGGATGTTTGAATGTTTATGCTACAGTTATGTTTTCAATTTTGTTCTCTAATCTTTCCCTATTAATCCATAATGTATTCTACCTTTTTTTTCCCTTTTTTTTTTTTTTTTTTTTTTTTTATTTCCTGATGAAAAATGAGAAGAATAAAAGATATCTTTTTGGTATGTAAATACATAAAAGGGAAAAGCGGACTGTGTAGATAGAAATGTATTATTTTCCATGTGCATTATTTATCGCAAATTTACATTGTTCTTAAGAACAATTTTATTGCTTGATATTTTTCTCATTCAAAGCTGTGAGAAGTTAAACCTTTTGTTAATGTTTGAACTTATTGAAAGGCCAGATGGAAGTAAAGGAGGAACAAAGTATTCATTACTTGTGCAGGGTTCTTGAATTAAGAGCTAAAGTAGCAGTCATTAAACATATCTAGACTGACAGAAAATATGAAATGAAAGATCCCTTTAAATCTGCACCAGATAGTGAGTATATTCATATGACTATTTCAAGCAAGGTCCATACTAAGACTTAGTCAAAAGAGTATCAAACTTCTTTTCTTACACCATAAAATCAACAGTCCTACCACCAGTATTTCCTGCCTATTTTGTGATTTTTATTTAAGTTCTAGTCATATATATAATCTGTGACAGCAGCAGTCTTTCAGGTGTCTTTCAACACCCTTGAAAGCCCAGGCCATAATACAAGCCTCTTATCTAAAGGCTGTCAGCATTACTGTTAATGACTTTTTCCCCGCACTTTTTTCTTGAGCTTTTCTGTGCCTTTTAGACACAGATCTAAACAGCTCAAGTTTGACATTCATTTGCAGACTTCATGGGAAATCTATCCCATTTTGTGCCCAGTGTTTGACTGAGAAATTTAGCTGAAAGAAATGAAACAAAGAACTTATTATTTCCCTATTTTTTACTGCCTGAAACTGTAAGTACTAGAAATATAAAATAAAAAAATAGAGACCTTATTCTTACAAAATATGCCATAGAACTGTGTCTTCAAAGGCCATAAAAAGTCTGGATAAGCTTTTTGAAAAATGTTATAATTTTTGATACTGAAAAATTTAAATGGATAATTAGATATAAAAAAAATGCAAATAACAAAATAATTTTCTTAAATTACATGAGCACTTTCAAAGGGCCAAGCTGTTGTTAAAGCCACAAAGTAGTAAATGGGGTTATATGGACCCAGAAGATCACAGAAAGATAATCTGTCTTTGCAGTTTCACGCATACAGAAATGTAGTGATGTGCAATACAGTGTTCTCCAGAGACATAAGAAAATGAATTCCAAATTTTTCAGGGATATATCTCATTTTAGACCACTCCAGGCCCTACTTCCAAAGAGTCTCGTTGGTTTATATTTTCTTCTGCTCTTCGCCTTTGTTTCAAAGGCTGTCTGTGAAATAAGCTATTAGAACCCATGGGGCTATGGAACTGATGGACAGGGGTAGAGCAGTTGATGTCATCTACCTGGACTTGTGCAAAGCATTTGACACT
>JBCJKH010076017.1:0-17645 GCA_039877255.1 Loriculus beryllinus | reverse complement strand
CCCCCCCCCCCCCCCCCCCCCCCCCCCCCCCCCCCCCCCCCCCCCCCCCCCCCCCCCCCCCCCCCCACCCCAAAACCTAAACCAATACTTACTTTGGAGCCAGATGCTTTAGGAAATATCCCATCACTTTCAGAGCTTGCACCCTGATGCCTTCACTTTGTGATGCTAAAAGCTTGTAGACAACCCTAAATGGAGAGAACACAAGGCTTCCTAAAATAATTAAAATACACAGCAATTTTTGGAAAGACAACTCACAGTTAACTGCAAATAAATTTGTATATGATCCTGCTTTAAAAGAATACTAACACTACAAAAAAACAGCATGACATTTCTGTTAACGTCACAATAGTTTGTGATTTCTCATTTTATAATTACATATAGAGACTTTTAGTCAAATTTAAATTCCTCCTAAATATCAATACATAAAACATGCTATGAAAGGCTGCTACAACCCCTATATTGATAGCTGTCTTAATCTGGTATTTTAACCAGAAGACTAAGTGTTGTTTTGGTATAAATGTGGCTGGATAGGAATTGCCATGTATGGAGTGGGATTTATTACTAGCACTAATATTTGACATCTGTACACACTGTTGCTCCCTCGGAAGGGAGAGAGGAAGACATCAAGTCAGAAGGCATTCTTCTCATTTCACCTCCAATGGTTTCTGCTCTTCACCTCCATATTCCACTAAGAAGGCTGAAAATAAAGCTGAAGAGAGCAACAGGCATGCCTGCAGCAAAGTAGTAGACTTGACTAGCTAAAAGATTCTTGCTGAAGTTTTACTAAGGAAGAAAATGGGTGTAACCAACACAGCAAGGAAAGTGTCAATGTAAATGATGAAAGTCTAATAAACTAATAAATAATTGAAAGTACAGTCTTACAGTGGAAGTGTCCAGTAACCTTAAATGTATTTTACATTACCAATTCAATCTGTAACACTGCACAGATCTCATCATGTGCATCCATGCCTGCCACTCCCCTAAGTAAAATGAAATCACACTAGTATTTAATCTTAGCTCCTCAAAACTTTATTTGCATTTGTTCTTTCATTAAATATAGCTTATTTATGCAGTGAAAAATTCTAACACTGGCCTCCTGTCAATGGGAAGAATAACAAATGGAAGTTTTTGATCCTTGTTAATCTCCCATAAAAAGTAAGACATCAAAATGTATTTATCAATTGCATCTAACTTCACTCAATGCTTACCTTTTAGACATTAAAGTGCTTATGACCATGCTATTACCTGATTTTAGTTGGGCTGTGGTTCATGGTATTGGACAGACCTTTGAATTTGTAAAATATAATTTAGCTTATACCTAATGTGGACTACTAAGCTGCCTCTGGAAAAAAACCAATTAATTTCCTAATGCTCCATGAAATGAAGCTGACACTTCACAGAAGGCACGATGCTCGGCCTTTGCTGTAAATACTTACTGAGAAAAATTTTTAAGAAATTTATATCACTTCATTAGGGTTTAAAAAAAAAGTAAATATCTAATTTCAGTTTCTTGAATCTTTAAAAAATATCCCGTGTTACAATAGCACATTTTAGATCAGCCAACTGTAAAGAGTTCAAAAGACCAACTTAAGTTTTTAGTCCTTATCTATACATAACTGAGTATTTGTCACTAGTTATACTCTCCTTCACTTTTAAATACCTAAAAATATTACCTACCTAAACTAAGAAAAAACCAAAACCAGAAACAAAACAGTTCTATACTACAATTTAAGTGAAAACCTAGAAGTGATTAAAACACAGTTATCTGTAACAAATAACTTATCTTGGAGAAAGCTACAGCCACAGCAACTAAAGAATCAAACAAGTGAGCAAGCCCATTTTACAGTGTTCATTCAAACAATATAATCCATTTTACTGCTTGTCTTAACAGAACAGTATGAAGGTTACCTAACTGCACAGGGAAAAAAATATTTCCTTACCCTTATTATTTCTTTAGAAGATTTGTTACTTCTTAAATTATAAAAAAAACCTCCAAATATTTACAAAGCTTTGTAAAATTATTTTTTGATTTCAAGAATATGGTGTTTTAATTGCAAAAAGTAGATGTATCAATACGATACAAACAACCTGTTAAGAGACTGGAGACAATACAGGAGCAAAATAGGTAACAAGACAGGAAAACAAAGTGATTTCTCACTCTGGACTCACTATTCATACTGACTTGCCCATATACTAGTTAATAAAAAAGTGTCTACTGCCAGTTGTTAAATAAAAACAAACATATTGCACTGGAGACTCAACATGACATTCAAATACTGTATTATTTAGAGGCTTTATTAGTTTCCCATAGCATAATACATTACCATACAAATGAAATCAAAGCTGAAGAAAATAGGTAAAAAAAGCCAGCCTAACACTAAAAAGGGAGAAAACAATTATGAACAGGCCTGAATGTTGTCTCTTGAGAAAGGGCAACTGAAAAAATAGATGTATAAATAGGGGTTAACCAATAGGTGCAACAAAATGTATGAAATGAGACTCTGCCTTTACACAGCGAGAGAATTACTACTCCACATACTCTTCTAGGAATAGTTCTTACATTTGTTTGCCTATTCCAATTCCTCCCTCACTGTGTCCAGGCATATTCATTTTAGATTAGAAAAGTCCCATAATGTGACCACCCTCTGAGAGCCACAACACAAAATCAGAGTCATAACTAAGTCTGTTTCTGAGCACATCTTCTCTTGTGTTTTTACTGTTACTAGAACTTGCAACTTTCCCTACTTTTCTCTCACAGTGGTCTTAAACCATACTTCTCTGTTAGCAAAAAGAGACTGTGAACAATCCATACCAAAAAGGGCTAAATTGAAACAAAAGATTTCTTCTGCAAAATACCAGTAATGCTCTACATGTAAAAAGAAGGAGGGGAGAAGGGGGAAATAAAGAAGATCAGAAGAAATGAACCAATTTTTGTCAGTCCATTTTGAGTTCTAAAACATATGGAAGAATGGGAGGCTAAGGACTAAGCACTAGTAGATGAAGACTTAACATCAATGCACAGACTGACACAAATTGATCACTACCTGCTTAAGTGTGACTGACAGCTTGAAAACATTAAAAAAAAAACCCAACACCTCATTGATAATAAATTCAACATCACCTCTTGTCAAAAGAACACCTGGACACAAAAATGTCCTGGTTAAAATATCTCCAAGATGAGCATTCTAAGACTGCAACACATACACTGACAAGGACTTTTTAGATTTCACGGGAATTCAAGAAAGCAGCAAAACAGTCAAAATACTATTTCCTTTTGCCCACTTGCAAAATTCAAACTTACTGTAATCCATTCCTCTGATCAAAAGCAGGGATCATAGAACTGGGGTGCTCTGACATCAGAGCAACAAGCAACTGCAAGACATCCATTAGATTGTCATCCTGTTAAGTGAAAGTTACAAATTTGAATTAAAAATAAGTATTGCTAGAACATTTCTTTGGCTAAAAGAACTCCTAGAAAACACTTCAAAATCATCTGGAGTGTAACAGTAAACTAAGGCCCAAATCAATTAGTCCAAAATCAAAAGATACATAGAAATGAAAGGTAAGTGCAAGAGAAACTGTTACAAAAAAATCCCAAGACTGTTTTTAGAGTGAGTAGTGAAACATTTGTGTTTGTGATGTAAGCCTTTGTAAGGGAATGGACTACTGGACTATGTTACTTCACTCCACACACATGCTCATCTGTTTGCATGTATGTTTCCCGCTCTTTTACTACACAGGAGCAGCACAGGAACTGCTGCACGCTTTCAAGGGCACAAGGTGGTGTTTAATGCAAAATCTCTTCTAATAAATGTCCACCCAAGGAAAAAAAATACCATCACCTGCCACAGACAACATTTAAAATGGGTAATTCAAGCTGCACAGTAAACCCCCTCATACTATTTGTCTAAAGCACTCTAAGCTACCACTTACTAATCTGTCCCGACTTAACTATGACTAAAAAACACCTATGGAGTAGGAATGCAACTATCTTTTCCCATTCTTTGTGGTACTGAAATGAAAGCTTATTTAAAGAAAAAAAAAAAAAAAAAGAAAAAAGACAAACTAAAATACACTACCATTTCTAACAATTTGAACAAAAAATATTCTGACTCTTTCTGTATTAGGAAACCAGTTTTACACCCCCCAAACAATTGTATTCAACTGATATTATTAGCTTACACTATAGGTGCAATCACTGATGAATGAGCTCTATGAGAAGGCTGAATTTTACTCTCATTTGTTGATTTTTTCAGAACTTAAAACCTGTGGGATTCAGACTTCATGGATCTTTTAGACTTGACCATGCAAACTCCTAGGATTGTTAAACTATCACCTCCTCATCTGAAAGCTACACAAAGCTTATGCTAGTTTGGTTTACTCATACATGTTACCAAGATTCTTATTTTTTTACATAACCATATGAAATAAAATGATTTAAATTGCTTGTCCATGGTACTATCAAGTAGTAGTAACCAGCACAGAGAATAAAAGGAAAATATAGGTGGTAAACAAAAGAAAAAAAAAATCATACTGCTGGAAATGAAGTTCAATTAATTCCTTATTTTACCCATTTCAAGCACCCTTACAGAGATGTGATCAGTTAGATTTATGCCCCCATTTCCTTTGTCTTTGATGTTGCATCTGGCATAAAGTGCCTTTTCCTGGTGCTAAAATATGAAGATGCAGATGTATCAGTGGTAACCAATGTTTTCTCCCAATTAAGTTTATATACTTCTCTTAGATGCCATTAACATATATCTTTATTTTTTAATGCATGTTTTCAATTTTATTGTTTTATTTAAGAAGCAAAATAAAAAGGAGAGAAAAACAAAACAAAAAATACTACTTAGGCAGCTTAAAACAAGGTTGGGTCTTTTTTTTTTTAAGTCAGTCTCACCATCTGTTTTTCTGCTTGGTAAATCAGTTTGCAGAAAAACATAAGAAAGCATTTTGACTTACTGGCTTAATGAACTTCAATCTAACATTGAACATAGTGCTTAAATCACTGCAGGAATATTGGCAATTCAGCACACTACACGAGTTGGACAATCTTTGCTACTTCCTCTGCAGAGCCATCTTGTGGCATAAAGAAGGTAATATTTGAAAGTATTTCACTATTTGGTGGTCACAAACAGTAGTAGCATTACACTGCTCATCCCACACACTCCAAATTAAAAATTACCTCATGTATAGTGAGTAGATAATTGAGGATCGCCTGCAATTCATCTTCTTTTATTCCATAGTCCTTTAAAAAAAAATAAATAAAATAAAAAAATCAGGTTACTAACAATCATTCCTCAAGCACAAAAGTACTGCTTCCAAAAGAGCATAATTACAAGCAATGGTTATATACAGAGCAAGTCTGACGAGACAAATTTGGTTTCACTTGGTACCATAACAGCTTCATAGTTAGAAGGCAGCTTTTTCCCTACTCAAAATATATCTGCTGATGATTATAAAAGTGCTTTAAGACAACTCCAGTACAGGCATAAAAATAAGCTAGATAGTAATACAGTACATGAAATTGTTAGAGTAACACATGAATTGATAAAGACAATTTCAATGAGAGCTTCCTACTAATACAAGAATTACATTAAGGTGGCAAAGAGGATTCAAAAGTAGATCTGGGTGTTTAATTATAAGCTTGTTAGGCACACCTACAGCTGAGTTTGCTTCTTATTTTCCACTACAGAATCCTATCTTCAGTTGCCATCAACTCTGCAGAAATTTAAATCATTTACGGCATCTATGTCAGGAACACACCTTGAGGTCTTTTTGATGAAAATATAATAAAAACAAACAGTTTCTAGATTATGGGGGTAGGGAAAAGCAGGCTTCTTCATTTCTAGGGCTTTTTTTAAAAAAAAAAAAATCTCTAATTTCCCAAAAATATTTTGCACTACTGTACAAACAGAAAATTTACAGAATGATGGGTTTGTTACTATCCTTGTGAAATTCCAGCCAAAACCATCCGAGTTGAAACTCTTTGACAAATAAAATAAATAAATTAAAAAAAACAAACAAACAGAAAAAACCCCCAAACATTAAGCTGACACTTAATGAAAGTCTTTTAGAGTTTGATGGCTAAATTGTCCCTGATTTTTTTTAAATCAGATGTTCTGCAATTGAAGTAAGAGTACAAGAGTCAAAAGCAGAACTTTTCTGGTAGTTACTACTCCACAGTAATGCTGGGGTTAAGGGTAGAAGCACGGATAGCACATTAGTCCTTTATGTAACACAGGAAGAGGGGAAAAGGGAGCCAGATTCAAACATGGAGAAGTCAGCCCACAAAAACAAGAGATGAAGGGAGGTCAAAGCTTATAATAGGAAAGGGCTAAGAAGAGTCTGTAAGTTGTAGAACTGCTGAATCTCAATACTCCAACAGTTGTGAAACTTATTGTGTATTTCTTAACGTCCTCTGTCCCATTTGCCCACAGCATTTAATGTCAAAGTTTGGTCTTAAATCTAAGCATTTTTGATGCAGGTTGATATTGTTCTTGTCCAGAAAAAAAAATCAAAAAACAAAAACAAACAAACAAACAAACAAAACCTTAAAAAAAAAAAAAGAAAGAAAATACTTATTTTCCCAGTAGTAAACATTTCCAAGTTAATGATTTAACTGCTTTACTTCAAATAGAAACAGCTTAAAAGGAGGACAAACACATCTTTAGCACTTCTGTCTGTGGCAAGAGCCACAACAAAAAGATGAACTTTACATGGCATTAGTATTATTTGTTTACACAATTCAATATTCTTAGAAAAAAGGTTATACTTAAGAGCATATCTTTATAAAAGGAAGCTTAGATATCCTATCATGTTTTAAAGTTATCCTACCTTCATCACTAGCTGTTTAATAAACATCAACAAGAATGCTCGCAGAGATAAAATCTCTTTTTGAGTAGGCCGTGGCCCATCTACAAAAGAAGGAAAGTAGATAAATGAAATAAAAATAAACAGTTCTTATTTAACTAGTATGCATTTTCACAAAAAGAAAAGTAAAATGCATTTCTGGATGAAGAGGGCACAATTCTAAGTAAAGTTTCTTTCCCCAGTACAAAACAGTAATGCATTTCTTCACTGTTTATTAGCAAAATGACCAACCAGTGAGGTTCTAGTAAAGCTTTTATTAAATACTTTTCTCAACCTCTCTAAATTAATTTCATTATTTTAACACTTTATTGCAGTGCCTATAAACCAACTTCATGCAAGGAATAAAACTGATATGAGAACTTTACGTCAGAATTTGCAGATTTCAAATTTTTTGCAGTTCAAAATTGTTTTTAACGTTCTGCCAAAGCTCAAAGGAAGAACTACACGCCATTATTACACACCGGCTACATACACAACAACAATCTATCTTACAATGCCATGACTTCATTTGTTAACTCAAAGTCAAAAGGACTTGCTTCTGCCATTCCTGTGTGAAACAGGCTTTCACAGGAACATTTTAAAGGCTGAAACACTGAGTAACTCCCTAGAGAGGCAAGGTTAACAAAACAGGTGCAATGAAATGTCAAAGCCAAGTAAAAGCTTTTATATAGAAAGCAAATGAACTGTTGCAAATACATTTCTGGGGAGAGTTTTTATGTTTGCTCTTAAGTTCATGGTTCTTATGGTCTTCCTCATTGAAAAGCAAATCAACTAGCAAAAGTAGGTGATCATACAGTCTGCTTTTACACAGTATAGGCACAGAGGCATATTTGGTTTAAGAATTGTTATTTTCGATACAGACCAGTCTAGTCAAAATAAGCCATTAACCTGTAATAGTAAGACTATCCTACACATATTCTTGCCTCAGGCTCAGTAAATCAGTTCAGAAACTAATAAAGCAAATCCATGTCTTCACTAAAAAGAAAGGAGAAAACACGTGTTGCTCCTTACAGAATGCAAAATACAACAGAACAATCTTTGCAAACCTCAAACAGGAAGGGTTGGTCATTTTGGGAAGTTGACAGCAGGAAATCAGACACACCTAAGGAGTTCTCACTCCCAGTGCATCTAGCTCTCTCTTTCCAGAGCCCTGCTCCATTGCCGGAATGGGCAGAGATCTAAGTTATTCTTCTTTTGCCAAGGCTGTCTGCCCAAACCCATAAAACACAAAACTACAATTAGAAGAGTTGTAAAGTCATACTTCCAAACAGCATTAATTCCCCTATCTGTGCCAGTTCTATCCGCATGTGTTTATGTTATACTGGAACACATTTCACTTCTAGTTCCTTTTAGACTATTGGAATTCTTAGTGAAGCAGCTACTCCCTTTGCTTCTTTCTTAGAATCAGTACTCTTGTCCTATGTTCTGTGTCAATGACAAGTACTAAACACCTGTTCAAAGTTTCTCATTACTTCTTTCACCATGAGCTCGCTGTCTGGATTAAGCACGCTTATTAAGCAGTTTTCCAACAAGTTCAGATCCCTACACCTGTCACATAAACTCAGTATGCTTGTTTTCAGCTATCCTGCTATCATCAACAGATATTAAAAACCATTAAAGACTGTCCAGTACTTGAACAAGCTCTGTAAAGAGACCACATTCTCAGGCACAACTCTACACTTCCCAAACCCCATCAGTTCTGTAACCAGTTCTGTCTAGCACTAATACACATAGGTCTTTGATGACAGGAGATACGACTTCTGAAGAAAGTTTCCATTAGACAGGGAAAAGAAGCTTTCAAAAAAAAAAAAAAACAACACAAAACCTGTGGACAAAAGCACACTGCTTGAACTGTTACAATGAACCAACCCCATTAAAATAAAATCCTTTCCGGAACAATTCGGGTTCTGTTCTATATACTATATACAACATTTTCTTTAAAACAAGCATCCACTTGTGGGATTAGAAATGAATACATACCTATGCCTTTGGGAGTTATACCACTGCGATCCTGAGGATTCACTACCCAGTAATAATACTTGAGGGTATGCATGACCAGAAGAACAGTCCCAACTCGCCGGACTGCACCATATATGTTAACAGTGCCAATGAACTCAGTAGACAGGTAAGTGTACAGGATCAGCTGAACCTGCAACACCCAATCAGGAGATTGAAAATCATTACAGCAAAAATGCACCATATCGGACAACTGCATTCTTAAATTTCATCTATTAAAATGTCTTAAAGAAATACATTTTCTCTACATAGCTCAATCATAAAGCTCTTTTGCAAACTGATAAAAACTTTTAATTTTCTTTCTAGAGTGCTGTTGCTTTTTTAAGCTCTCCATGCTCATAGAAGCAAAAAAGCATGCTATTCACACAACTGCAAATGGCTGAGATTGGAAGGTGCCTCTGGAGATCATCTAGTCCAACCTCCCTTTTAAGAATAGGGTCACACAGGAAGTATTATAGAAAGGTGCATATTTATTATAGGCTCAAGTATTCATTACAGGCTTGATTATTTACATATATTTCAATTTTCTTCTGAGAAATAATGACTTGAATAATACTTAAAATTTAATTTAGCTGTAGCAAACAAATGCTTTACAATGACTTCAACAGTAGCAGTTACTGCTGTCTCAGTTTTGGAAATGCTAAACAAACCCTTATGGATGGGATCAGAAAAACCTGGCAAAAACGTTTCAAGTCGAAGCAACTGGTAAAGTTTCCATCGAAACTGTTCACTCTCAGAGAACACAGATTCACCAAAGCAAAAGTACTCTGCAGCACATACATCAATTTAAATGCAGACTTCAAATCTGAAACCCAGAATAATTTAACTTAAAAATTGATGGGTTTTTTGCTAACTAACCCATCCAAAATTCCTTTTCAGTTTACAACACTGACTGGGTCAAGGACTCCAGAAGTCTCTCCCGACTCTGCTCTGAAGAATACTGCAGGTTTCCAAAGTCCTAAAACCTTGGGAGTCTGCAAAACTAGACAGGTACATGCCGAAAAGCAGAGCCTGAAAACAGGTTCTGTCTGGTACCTGCTGAGGAGCCAGGACCTATAATGCTTGGAGAGTCCAAGCTTATTCTCAACACTCCCAAATAGCTACATCCCAAGATATTTTATATATAAGGATAAGCAATTTTACCTGTGCTGGAATATGAATCCATATTGCAGGATTAAGGAGGATATGATCACACAGCTGCTTCAGCAAGGGCACCCCATTGTGCAAGTTGCTCAGGTATTTTGAAAAGGCAAGGCAAAGATCTAGCACAGCTCGGGTAACGTGGACTTTGGAAGACTGTAAAAGAAGATGTGCTTAAAGGAAGAGTTCTGCAGCAGTCTAGAAAAAATATTTCTCTCAAAAAAACTCAACAACAATGTAAGATATGAAGAAAAAATTTCTCTACCTTTTCTAAGCTATAACCTATCACAAGGAAGCCCTTACAGGACAGCATCTGTTCTTGCATAGCAATTGAGTTCTTCAACAACTCCATGATGAAAGCCAGTAAAGTAGAACTGAAAAACATAACATTTTAGTAAAGAAAAATGTTTTAAAGAGTTACAATGAGACAAAAACTATTTCCAAATTAACACTTTCATAACATATACATTTAATGTGTTATATAAATACTCAGATGAGTTTTAAAACAAAAAGCAAGACTACATGTTGAAAGCTCCAACTTCTTGCTTTTAATTAATGCACTTCTAACAGAATTCTGGATTCTGATATAACCATGCAATAGCTAAATTCTTCTAAAACTACAATCTTGCAGAAAGGCAATAGTTAAGCCTGTCCTCTCTGCTTTGTATTTCATTTGCAAACTTTGGCAAGATCAGTAACAAATGCCATTCCACTTCCCACTGCTTTCAGACAAGCAGATATTGGAAATATTTTGCTAAACACAGCTTTAGTATTGATTCAAGCTAATTCAACTCTGTGCTGCTGCCAGAAGGAAAGTTGGTGCCCTCCCCCTCCCCCCAGTGGCTATGAATCAAGACCTTAACCAGCTGAAAACCCCTCTGATTCAGTTCACAGCTGAATCCAATATCTGATTCATCACATAAATGCCCAAGTCTGAGCCAGTTCAGGAAAGCCCCAGGAATGCACAAACAGGCTGAAGGAACATCGTGACCAGCTCTTCATAGCAGCAATATGGATGTAGATCATCTTTAAACAGTCATGAAACTGTTTTGCAATGAAACAGAGGAAACTACACCAGAATTCTAAAAAGCGAACACTTTGTTATTAATACTACTCTTTAACTTAAGGAGCTCCACCAATTTCTGTGTATGGATGTTCCAAAGTTGGACTGAGCTGAAATCAGAGGAAAAGCCTGGCAGCAACACTGTATAATGGTTATCTTCCAAAAAAGTCTGAAGGCTTCCACAGTACATTTTCTCCATGACAGGAGAGAGCTGAAGAGAACTGTCTGTAATTCTGTTCCACAAAAAAATGTGAAGTAGAAAATATGCATACACATTTATTCTGTGTGAATTTTCATAGAAAATTTGGTACAAATAAGCACAATATTTTGAGGTCCTGCCTGTAACAAGGCCACCTTCTTGTTGTCAGACATAACTCGTTGCACAAGACAATTAAAACTACTACACCACTTAATAAAGAGGTAATTTTCTTAAAGAACAGAACACAGTAAGTACATGCACTCACCAAATAGTTGTGTCAATGTGATCCGATGAGTATTGCCTATAGTCTAACTGTGCAAAGAGAGGGAAAAGTACCTGCACTCCTCCAATGGAGTGCAGAGCACTTTGGATAGAATGCGTTAAGACTGCTTTCACATCCTGACAAAGAAGAAATAAGAAATATTGAAATCTCCCTCAGAAACTGCTAAAAAGTTCATTAGAAACACTTTGAAATTTCTTCAGTACAAGTCTTGTATTATTACCAAATACAAAGAAACAGCAAGTAGTAAACTGGCTGCCACAGCCACACTAAATGCCCAGGCCAGCTGACCTACTACTTTAGATACAGTCTACAGTGTAGACAGTCAGATGAATATACAGGAAGTAGCTTGCATTTTCTAAAACAAGTCTCTAATAATAGAGAAACTGTAAAACAGAACACATGAAAAGCTTCTGAAAAAAAAAAAAGATTAAGGGGTTCAAAGCATAGGGAAGAAAAGGGTAGCACATAAAGAGAGCAAAGGACGGAGATAGGTAGTATCACTAGAGAAGTGAACATACGTCAGAAATGAAGATGGATTTCTTTCTTCAAGTTAACACAGTCTTTGTAATAATTACTGGGTTTTTTTAGGTTACAGCTTTGATAAAATCAACTTTTTTCTTAAGATTCTTGTGCATCCATATTCATCCAAGAAACAGGGAAGGTAGCACCAGGGACAATCCAAAAAAAACTTGAGCTATCAGCAGTTCTCTGTCTTCTCTAAGTCCCTATCAAACTTGATTTTTAGGATTTCAAACAGAGATCATTTGTATCCTCCAAATCTATGAAAATGTTAATATACCTGCAGCATGAGGGCATGTGGTGAATGAACAAAAATAGACGGGTTATCCTTAGGGGATGACTCTAGACATAGTTGTGCATCTGTAGCCCTTGGATTGTACATAAAAGCAATAGCACTGGATAGTTTGCCATCATACAGCAACAATTTGTGATGTTCAGCAAGGAAGAGATCACTTTCTGCCTTGAATTTGAATGTTCCCTGGATTGGGGAGCAGGGTTGAGGAAGGAAAAAAAAAAAACAAAAAGAAACCAGATTATACATATATACATTGAGAGTACAGTTCAGAACACAACTATTGCCAAAAAATGACTAAAACATTGCCTCTTCAATCTAGCAATATTTTGAGAAGAAAGGGTCTCTTAAGAACACTGACTCGAAGTCAATCCTACAGAAGTAAAACTGCAGAATTTTTCTTTTTGACCCCTGAAGAGCAACATTGCCAAAATGGTGGGTAATCTAAAAGGAACACATTAGCTGGAAACAGAATGACAGTCAGCAATGTTCACTCAGAAGGAACTAATAATTGAGGAGCAGACAGAATAGGAACCATCTTTTTAGCGTATGTTTGTACAGCTGCTAGCAAATAACAGTCTTCAATTAGCACCCCTCAGGCTACGACAAAACAAACAATAAATCACTGCAACAAAACTAATCCTCAGCACTAATGTCACACATTAAAAAAAACCTGTCTAGCACAATCATCTCTAAAGCTACATTTCTAAAACAAATACATCATACTTGATTTTCAGTTTTCAGCCTTAATGAAAAAGTGATTCTCCCTCTCACAATGACCAATATGAACATTTTGAGAAGTAAACAGGAACACAATATTTTAACAAGAAATTAAATAACTGAATTAATGCTTTCTTGTAGCCTGTGAGGTGATACATAGGCTTATAGAAGAAACATGGAAGAGTTTAATAAGATTATACAGTAAGAACACAGAGGTACGGCAACATTCTTAAAACCCAACATAAAGAGTCTTATCAGAATTAAACTTCAGAAACTTACAGTCAATTATAAGATACCTTATATCCCAGACCAAGCTGATAGATGGCAAAGATCTGAGCAGCATTGAGAGCCTCACTAAAAAGGTAAACAGATGTCATTTGCCCACAAAACACTCGATTGGCATCCGCTGTTTCTGAAGAACCCAGGAAACATTTGTCAAATGTCTGAAAACGAAACAGAACCAAGTAACAAGGTTTAATCTATGCTACACAAGCAAATTATGCAAAGACTATGTATATTTTCAGGGAATATTATTTTTACACAAAACAAGCATTTGAGGAACTCAGCAGAAAAATTCTAAGCTGAGATGTATAAATGCAGAATCTATGCCTCTACCAAACAACTGCTAATTTAATATCAACATCAACATTTTTTTTAAATGCATAAAATGGGGGAGGTTTGTTAAAAGAATGGCAGAGGATATCTATTTAATCCATCAAGGGAATCAACTACAGAGATTAGTATACAGGGATCACTTACATCACTGGTGTTGACAAACCATGTTATTTCTCCATAAGATGCCAGCTCCCCATTCACATAACATCGAAGTTCACTGTTCTTCCAGCGGTTATAGATGTGCACTACAGTAACCATATACCACTAAATGATAGAAAACAACTGATATAACTATATAGGCACTTAGAACATCAAAGTGGGGCATAGTAGAATAAATTCAACTATTTATCTGAATAAAATTAGGATTGAAAGATTTATTTTAAGTAGAAAAGATTGAGTCATTGGTGAGTTCTCTCACATAGCTAGGTCAAAGGAAAATATGCCATTTTTTTCAACAAAAGGTAGACACAGAAGCTTAAAAGATATTTATGGCATAGAACTCAAAAAATCTTCATGGCAATGCTGAACCTAATTTATACTGAAACCACTGTGTAAATAATTTCTAAGTTGGATTACTCTTAGCATGATGGACTACTGCAAATGTTCTCATTCCAAAGAGCAAGGATGGCTCCAGACTACAGACTTTCAAAGGCTGTGCATGTCAAATTATCACAAACAGAATCCATATTTACAGCAGGGGATTACTGATAAGAAATTCCTGAGGAGGCCTGTTATCCCACAAAACCTTTACACCAGTTGCTCCAGAAACATTAGCAGAATATCTGATTGAAAAAGGAAACATTGTCAACATAGCATAATACTACTTAATAGGCAAGCTACCCTTGAACATCAGTGATAAAAATAAAATCATATTTTTAATGATTAGATTTTAAAAGATACATAAAGCACCAAATACAACTAAACTATTTTCTGGACAATCTGAATGAACATGAAGTATAATATTCTTTTGAGAATGAATCTGTTGTTTTCCAATATGCAAGATGACCAAACTACTATTAATTGTCCCAGCTTGATCAGGAAAATTGGATTTAGGTTAGTAATCACGTTTTCTTATAATAAAACTGCATTCTTCTACATTGAATGAATAGTGATATTAAGGGGAGCCTTTGCAAAACCTTTTAGGAAAAGGAGAAGAGAATGTCCAGAGGTGGGAGAAAACACAGTATAAACAGAGACAGAAAAAAAAGAATCACACGACTTAACTTTCAAGCTGTGTGTATGTACTCAGAGAGCTTTCACACGACTCACAAATTCACACAACTTTTGGTAAACTGCATTTTCTAGCTCTTTCTTAAACATTTCTTAGCTCTTTCTTAAACATTAAACATGAAATTAAAAAGAAACAAGAATTCAGAACACAAATGTGTTTTGCTCATTCCAGTGTATTTGTTCTCCTACAGAAAATGAGCCTAATCAACAACTACAATACCTCCTCCTAGCCTACATTTTCTAATTCATTAAACCAGTTTGAAAAATTTTATTAATTTTACTCACCTTTTGTGGCTTGAAATCAAATTTAACACAATGCTGGAAACCTTTTCCCTTTGATTTTATGGACGTTACAATCAAGCAGCCTCCAACAAAGTGAGCAGAATAACCAAGTCCTTTGTTTGTTCGAAAACTAACAAATTAGAACAAAATCAGCACATGCACAGATGGAACCAGAAATCATCAAACAATTAACAGAAAGTGAACATCAGAAATACAGTTTTACATAATACTCACCAATATAAGTAAGGCTTATCCTTATCCACATTGATATTATTTACAGGATCCATTCTTAGCCAAGTGTGAAAAGTAAATCCATTCTGATACGGCCACTTGGCTATAGGAGGTAAGGCAATAGCCTACAGAAAGTAAAAAGTTATTCATGCAGAAAAATCAACATCACCATAGTATGAGTATACAGCTTAAGATAGACACTACAAATGTATACTGATATGCAGATACAAATGTGTACACTACAAGTATTTACAGTTTCTCAATACTAAAAAAACTGGCCTAATTTCTGTGCTTTTTATAGTCTACTGTTAAAATAATTAATCTAAATATTTAAAAATTGGTCTTTATATCTCAGATTAGATTATTAATCGTAAGCAACAGCTCAAAAACTAAATGCTTTAGTGGAAACCTTACAGCATGAAAACTGAAAATGCAGATTCAAGCTGATTTGGTTTTGTGGCAACCTGACAGAATAATCAGATTTATAAACACAGTTTCATAGTGTTGGTATTCAGTAAAATAATTTATTATGAAAAAAGGCTAGCCACAAAACGAAAATCACATACATTTCACTTAACAGATTCTTTTCTCTCTTGAAACCTCATGTCTACCTAACCTTCCAGTTATGACAGTTATAAACTTCCTTAAAAGAAAGATAATACAATCTCCACCAGCCAAAATCTTCATATCAAACACTGTGTTTGTTAGCTCAAAAGCTCTTAAGTTATATGCTGTGTCGTGGGACCCTCTGTTTCAAACAGTGGGGTTTTATTGTGTGCAGGGCTTTGTTTGGTTGGAGTTTTATTAACATTACTATTAACTTTCCACTGTTTTGCTGTGCAGATTTGCAATACACACTTCAGCTAAGACTGCCATAACCTCTGATCAAAGATGCTGTCCAGATGATCAATGCCAGTGAACAAAAACATCAAAGAACTCGAGTGTCACCAGACTCCTTGTTATGCTCCTACGCTCAATTCAGTTATCCCTGTCCAAACAAAATGCTATAAATCCTTCTCTACACCAGCTAACTGATCAGTCTGCATGTCTTTGAGCCCAACTTTTGAGAACTGGTAGCACTATCATTTGGTTTAACTCACAATGGATCTTGGAGCAATTATATTAAATACTTAGTTTCTATGACCTCTTAATTAAACAAAAAATGTAAGAATATTCACCCTAAGGTTACTGAGGCATCCCAATATCACATACAGTTCAAGCATTCAACACAATTACTAGAAGTCAAATACAGAAACAGTACATGAATAGCCAAACAGAACAAAAACATTATCTATTGCCAAGTTCTGTTGCACATGATAAACATACAAGTGCAGAAGAGTTTTTTTGTAATCTGCACTTCTCAGTCTCAAGTTTTCATTCCAAAGAAGAATTATGTCATCAAGTTGGTGAAATTTAATCTCAAGTCACTGAGGCAGAAAGGTAATGGGTTTATGTGAAGAAAACTGGAAACAGTCATCTGATAAATCTTATTCGTATCTTATTCTGAATCAAGCATGAAATTTTGAACATACTATTTCATCCTACGATTTTAGGAGCAAAAGTGTTGATATACTTGAATTTCTACAGAAGCTTCTGCACAGTGTTTTCCAACTACCTGTTCAGTTTCTAATTCTTTTTCAAGTGAAAATCATAGCTTATCAATTAATCAGTAACGTGAACAATTATGAAAAGACTGATCATTGGTAAATTTAATCCCCTTTCAGTATTATTCAACCTATATAAATCTACGATCCACATTTTCTCAGCAAATTCTTGTAACCAATATGTTATTCACATCATCTGGCCACTTCAAGTTCAACACTTTCTGCGGTTTCACTAACAAACTTTTCCAGACTTTTCTTCAAAGATTGCCAGAAGCTTCCCCTATGTCCAATACAGTCAATGCCAGTTGGCTCCAAGACAGACCCACTGCTGGCCAAGGCCAAACCCATCAGCAACTGTGGTAGTGCCCCTGGGATAACGTATGTAAGAAGGGGAAAAAGTTACTGTGCAGGAGCAATTGCAGACACAGAGAGGAGTGAGAACGTATGGGAGCAACAGCTCTGCAGACACCAAGGTCAATGAGGAAGGAAGGGAGAAGGTGCTCCAGGTGCCAGAGCAGACTCCTCTGCAGCACATGGTGCAGACCATGATAAGGCAGCCTGTGGCCCTGCAGTCCATG
>JBCJKH010076014.1:0-12350 GCA_039877255.1 Loriculus beryllinus | reverse complement strand
TGTTCAACATGGACATAACAAAGCTGCAATGAGATTCAGGTGCAGGCATGCCTCCAGGTGAAAGTGTTCCAGTGGAGTAAAAAGCTTTATGCTGCCTTTTGCACTATGTAGCGGGAAAGGTTGTAAATTCCTTGTATTTTCACACAGCCTATCATAACTGAGCAGTGAGGTAAAAGGTGCTGCTTGGCATTGGTTATGTTTGGAGGTTCACACTGATAGCGGTACAATCCTCCTCCATGCGGGAGTGCTGCTGCAGTGTCCTGCAGCTGACTACCGGACTTCAGCAGTGTGGGAGAAGCGAGGGGCTCTTTCAGGCAGTCCCCATCCCAGCCTTGCCCAGCCCTGCTCTCTGACAGCCCTCAGCACTGACACAAAGAAATCACAGCAGCAAAAATTTCCCACATGAGTGCTGTTTTGTGAACAGGAATTGGATCAGAGAAGCAAAATATCTCACATTGAGCTAAATTATGTATTGAGGACCTCTCAGCTCCGTGGGTGATGACAGCTCACTGTCCCCTGTGTCACTGCCCATTGTTTATTCCTGGGCTATTTTCACAAAGCAATACATAGAACACTGAAAGCCTGTCTATATCCAAATAACAAGCTATTTGATTAATGAGTCATCTGATACATATTATTGTACAGTATCTCGTAACACAAAAGTCTTGTAGCTATTCATGAGCCTCATTTCCTGGAAAAGAAAGGGTATATTGTTTCAGTGATTAACCTGCAGAGAGAATCTGGGATAACATTACCACCATATCAGTATATTCAGGAAATTCAGCCTCTGAGGGAAAACATTACACTGTTATAAAACACCCTTTGGTATGTTTTCACCACATAAGGGTGATGTGTTTCTTGGGCTACCTGATAGCTACAGCCTAAAGGTGGTTTGCCCCCTTCTGCCTCTCAGTTTGGGAGAGAGCTGGTGAGAGAACAGTGGACTAGACATTGATCTGTCCCTCTCCCCAGGTCTTGTGGGAAGCTAGCACCTTTGGGTTTGGGGCAGTTTGAGACCAGAAGAGGAAGAAATGAGCCAACTGCTAGCTGAATTGACCTGTGGTTCCTCCACCGGAAACAAGCTATTGCAGCAGAATGGAACAGAGACAGGCATAGAGCAAGGGGGTCATGTCTGCAACATCACAAACACCACTCCCCATCCATGCGATGGCTGGGGTGGAGTGTTGCAGTGCCTCTCCTGTAACTGGCTCTCTTGGTAGGTGGCCTTCTTGCCAGAAGTGAACATTTCAATGGGCCCGTCTTCTTCAAGCACTGCAGGGGACTTGAATTGCTGGGACAAGTTTTTATGTCATGGTTGTATACAAACACGTTTTATCTATCCCAAATGGCAGCATCAGGCCTGGGGTGCAGGAAAACAGATTTTTGTACCCTTAAATAAGGTAATATTTTACAATAGAACTTATTTAATCTTTGTCTTGTCCTTTCTAATTTCTATTGTTGTAGAGTGTTTTTCTAATGTCCATAATATATTAGCACGTAAATCACGTAGTACACATACATAATTTATAAATACATACTCAGAGATTGGATGTGCTTTAATTTTTTTTCATTATTAGGAGTTTGTAATCAAAAAGGCTTGGGGAGCTGCTCTGAACAGCACGCTCACCCAAGAGCAGCATTCTTAAACCCTTCTCAAACACCCTAAAGAACTACCAAAGTTTTTCCTCAAGCCACACCAAACACCACACAATTTAGTAATGGTACCAGTTAAATTCTATGATTCTCTGCATCTAGCTGTAACCTAGCTATGATTCCAAATGCATGTAGCTGTAATACAGCCAAATCCTAGCACACATTCAGTTTTTCCTTTGCTGCTTTATAACCTCTGAACTCAGATGATCCATTTTCAAGTACTGAAGGAAAACAAAGGCTTTCAATTGGCCTGTCCACTAAAGTCTTCAAACTGGCAAGGTCAAGGCTGAGGCTTTCCATGGAGAGGGAATGAAGAACAAGGGGGGATATTTCCAAATACCCAAGTGTTGGTTGTACACAACCAGCACCACTTGACCATGACAAAGCAAGTTTCTTGTTACATTCCAGCCTTTGCTTAGTGAAAACAAACTTCCTATTGTTTCACACTTAAACCCAAACAAACAAACTTCAAAACAAAACAAGAAAAAACTTTCATCAGTACACACAAAGAAGTTCAAGATTCAGGAATTATTACCTCTAGAGTAGTTGCTTCCTACTTACCTCTATTTCGTTATTTACCACACGTCTATTTTGACAATAACACCAACGAGAACAGCACAGAGGTTGGCTTCTACCAAACGAAGAACCCATTGCTTAAGTCCAACATCTGAGGCAGCCTTGAAGGGAAAAGCATCTGGAGTAACACCCAAGACCACTTCTACATCTTAAATAGCTCCAAGCCTCCACCAGCCCTTTGATTACAGCAATCACTGGGGGGTTGGTGGGTTGATTGCTTGTTTTAAGCTCACCCAAGGGCAGGTGTGAGCAGAGATCTCTGAAGCACGTTCATTAACTACCACATGGTGCTCGCAGCCCCGGAAGAGCTGCTCCACGACATCACCGACCCCGCCCGCTCAAGCAGAGGAGGTCTCTCCTGCTAGATCCGTTCGTTCTGGCCCAAGGTCGTTCCTGCCACCGCAGATGTCCTACTGTTGCTGTATACTGTTACTGTACAACCTATTTGCACTGTCTCTGAACACCGCCACCTCCGCTCCTCCGCTCCGCTCCTCGCTGTTCCCGGGGCCGCTCCGCAGCCGGCTGTAGGGCGCAGCTGCTCCATACGTTTCCCTCGCTCCGGTCAGACCCGCCTTCCCATTCCCAGCCTGGGTGGTGCATCCAGCTCCCCGCTCCCAGCAAAACCAGGACGTACCCTGAGGCCTTTAGGTGCTAATCGAGATAAAGTGACTTAAAATAAGTTTTTTAAAAGCCCCAAACCCAAAACTTCTCGCTAATGTGTGACTCAAGGGTTTAAAAAAGCATGTGTTTTAGGGGGCCTGATTGAAAACCCTTTCTGTGCAGACATGAACAAAAACCCCACCACCTTAAACATTTTGCAGTTTAAAAATAAATTTTGATTTAAATAGATTAACTTAAAATATATTTTGAGCAAAAATGGAATATATATGCACGTAATATGGCAGGCTGCATTAAATTAAAGTTTTAACTAGATGTTCCTGAAGCTGCTTTACAGCCCAAACCATTCTAAAATGGACACGTGAGAAAACACTTTATATACAAAGGGACCCGATGTATTTCCATTTATGGGAAGAATTTTCATGGCTTTCCTTTCAATAATGGCGCAGGTAGCTATTTTCCCAATGCAATGTTTTCACACTGTTAAAATAGCATCCTCTGGAACAGGGCATGTACCTTGCAGTACTCTTGAACTGCCGCCCATGGTGTCCACCGTGTCTGGGAGGCAGCGGTGGACTGCTCCTTGAGGGAAGCGGCAGAGCCCCGCTCTTGCGTGCCCAGTGTGGTGATCCTGTCTATTAGGGCTGGGAACAGGCTTTCCATTTAAACAAAAAGATAAAGTAATAAATAAATCAAGTCAGAGGGTGGTGGATGGCTTCATGGCTTCCCACCTCTCTACCACACAGGGACAGCCCTCAGCCCCACACACGCAGGCTTCTCCAGACACATTGAGGGTGGCCTCAAGGTCTGGGGTGAGGAGCCTTATTGTTAGAAACACCGTATTTTTATAGTATATAAAATAACATAAAGGCCATGATGGCAGGGGACTGCCTGGGGCAGCAGTGGCCTGCCTGTTCCTCCCCTGCCCAGGAGCCCGGGGCCAGCCTGCGGATTGCAGCTTTCCTGGTGTTCCCCTTCTCCTGCCTCACTTAGGACCTACTCACCTTTCCCTATTAAAAAAGAGAACCGTAGGCTGATCAGCTGTCCCTAGGCAGCATTTCTGTGCTGTCCAAGACGGGCTCTGTGGCTGCAAAGATCCTTCAGTAACTTGTCAGGAGCTGACGTCTCTGTGTAAAGAGCTGTTCGTCCCTATATCTCATTTTAGATGGATGTACGTGCCACTTTCATATCCTTCAGCTCAGCATAACATTTGCCCTTTCATGTTCTCATTTAAGCTACTGGGAATTCAAAGCCTATTTCAAAGCATAATTATAGCAATCTGCATATAAAAGGCTATATGTCCTAAGAAGGGTTCAGGAAAGAAAAAAAAAGGGGAAAAAAGGCAAACTCCTCAAGAGAAGAAAATTAGGAGTAAATCCCACAACTGAGATTCAGTAAAATTAGTACATTTTTCATCTGATGTGAACAATCTTTGGATTCATAAAGCCACCAGAAAATTGTCTAAGCCACTGCACTGAGTCACTCTGTGTACAGAAGAAGGAAAATGTAGCTGCTACGAGGGTCCCATGGTTTCAAAGCTTGCTGCCAGACAAAGTGCCCAGCAGGTCTCTTGTTAATCTCAAGGTGCCCTGCAAGGTGGGTTTGTTGAAATGAGTTCTGAAGGACTCTCCTACCTTCAGCATCATACTTGCTGGGGACTGTGCCGGCTGTTGAGGAAGGAGGAGTCTGTAGCAACGCTACTTGCTTAAGACATCATGAAAGAGATACAGAAAAAAGGACTTTTAAATAGGTACATGCATGAAGTAATCCTGACACACAAAAAAATTTCACTGCGATAATTAAATGTATAATATTGGGTTTGATTGTATAATACACCCTGTTATATAACAAAATCAAGATACAGAAATTATACCCACAAATGCTATGCATGCTGTATCACAGAAATCAGTTCACTCGCTCTACTCCTTACACTGAACACTTAGAGTTAACCTCATGAAAGTCATGAAAATGCTAAAAATCATTGGAGTGTTTTTAATTTACCTTACTCGCTTTATGCACTTGGCTTAAAATCTCTTTGACAGCTAGAAATACATATATTCCTTAAATTTAAAATTGAGCTGCATATAATCACAGGACTTGAGGAACGTGATAATAAAACTGGAATATTTGCAACATAATCGTGAATGTTGGTCATACCGATTATCTGGGCTTATGTTTCAGAGATGGTTTCCGTACCATGCAACTTCTCCTGCCTCCTCTTCCTAATTTTCCTAGGACTGTGTTTCTTGGGAATTATGTCTGTGGGGGTTATGTTTCTGGGATTATGTTTCAGAAGCTGTTTCCCTACCATATAGCTTTTCCTTCTCTCTAATTTTCCAGCCTCTCTCCCCACCTCCCCCACTGACTTGTCATCACACACTCCTTCATGTTAGTCACTTTTCAGTTCTCCTTAAGCTCAGCCTCCTTCATCAGCTCCTTTCTTCTTCATAAATTATGACAGTATGTAGAGGTTGTTTTCAAAGGAGCATAAAGGTACTGGGGAAGCAACTCCAGTGGAGCTGCCTTTTGCCTCTCCCACTACGTTCTGCAAAAGCAGCCAGCCATTTCACCCTCCCTAAGTGATGCACTGCAGACAAATCCATGTCTTTCTGTTTATCTAGGAAAAGCATGGTAATAATTGTTTGGCCAAAAAAAGCCGCACCAGAAGTTAAAACCAATATTATCAATGATACCAAAGAGAATTTGCATCATGAATATTTAGAAATGAAGAGATGTATGACTTTTCTCTACAGCTGTATTGTGCAGAGGCTTGCACATGAGATTCCATTTTAATAATACCAGATGACAGTAGTCCGGACCCTCAAAGATACTAGAACAATTTAGGGAAATCAGTGAAAAATCCAGGAAATTTACTACTAGCATTTCTGTATTTATAGCCTCTTGGTAATCAAATGCATGTCTTTTAACATCTACCAAATTTGTTTTCTCTCTCTTTGAGGAAGATATTGCATTGATTACTAAATTGTAAGAAAGAACTTTTGATACGGGTTCAGCTCTGATTAAATATTCTAGGCCAAATAACAGTAGTGAAATTAATAATAATGATTATTTACTTTTAAAAAAAACTTAAAAACATCTCTTTGATTATAAGCAATTCCAGTGTGAGCATGTACTGGTAAACACATAGTACAAAAAACAATTAGATGCTAGCAAAAAAGATTACAAGTAGAAAGAGAGGATTTCTCAGAAGTTCATGAGAGGCAACATTCAGTCCTGATAAAAAGTGTTTTCCTGCTTGTTATTTGCAAATGCCATAATTTGCTTTTATTTTAAAATCACATATATTTTAGAAAATGGATAACTTAAGGCTTTTAGCACAGAGGCATTGAAGCATATGGTAATCCCAGTCCCAAACACCAAAGTGTGCCTGTCTCTGCCAGCTCTTAATTACCAGCTCATTAACACTCAGGTGTCAATTGCTGGTGGCAAAGGCAATACTCAGTTGGCCTGGTTTCTGTCATGCACAATGTAATTAAATTGACCTCTGCAAAAGGAGCCCCGTAGTTGCCTGATACCACTTGGACACTGATTGCCGCACTAATCACAATCGTGTAATTTAGTGAATCACACAGTGTAATGAGGGAAAGACTCTGGAGAGTGCCAAATTGTACTTGCATATGTAATAATGACTTTAAGGACAATTAGGGAAATAATCATTGCTCTGTTTTCTTCCAAGCTAATAATGAACTGCAGTAACTGTTTGAGTTCTGTTGTTGATTTAAAACTTTAGCTGCTATCTTCTATTTTAAAATAATGGTTAGAAGCAATTAAAATGTAAAAAAGAATCAAATTCAATGCTGTTTTTGGCTGGGGTGTAGTTAATTTTCTTCACAGTAGCTGGAATGGGGCTGTGTTTTGGATTTGTGCTAGAAACAGTGCTGGTAACACAAGGATGTTTTCGTTACTGCTGAGCAGTGCTCACACAAGAGTCAAGGCCTTTTCTGCTCCTCACTCCACTCCACCAGCGAGAAGGCTGAGGGTGCATAGGAAGTTGGAGGGGACACAGCTGGGACAGCTGACCCCAGCTGACCCAAGGGATATCCCACACCATATAACATAACGGTCAGCATACAAAACTAGGGAGGAGAAGAAGGGGGGGATGTTCTGATTGATGGTGTTTGTCTTCTCAAGTCACCATTGCGTGTGTGGAGCCCTGCATTCCTGGGGACGGCACCTGCCTGACCATGGGAAGTACTGAATGAATTCCTTGTTTTGCTTTGCTTTCATGTGCAGCTTTTGCTTTGCCTGACAAACCATCTTCATCTCAACCTGTGAGTTTCCTCACTTTTACCCTTCTGATTCTCTCCCCTGTTTTACAGGGCTGCAATGAGCAAGTGGCTATGTGGGGCTCAGTTGCCATCAGGGGCTAAACCACAACTTGTAAATTTAATACAAGTGAAAAACCTCCATCTTCATTGTTAATAATCCCCCAACAGAGTAAGCCTTCAAGTACTGCTGGCTGCCTAGTTAGTATCTGAGACCTGCATTAGCTGGTGTGACCCAAGAGGAAATAGTAATCAAACGTACTTCGCTGATACCCCAAACGGGCCAGCATGCAGCCACCCTCACCTCATGTGCCCTCTGCATGTGACAGTGAGATGAAAGAAAACAGCCAGGGCTATGGATAGTGGATGACAATGTGCATGCCACTCCTCAGTTGCAGGCTCTAACTTTGGCATCAACACCTGAATGATGTATACGAATGCAATTACTTGGTTTAGCTGAGATTTAAAAATGTAGCTTCCTCTGGTCAGTGTACAGCTTCTGAAGAGGACTCTGCCTTGATACCTAAGAAGATGGGCTCCTAAAATTGAGTTTATTTTATTGAAGTTTTGGCACTTAAAAGAAGCATCAAAATTTGGAGCATAGTTATCTTTAGGTGCCTTTTGACCAAGCAAGCGGCACTAGCAGTCATTTCAGTGCTGCTTTGATTTCTCACTCTTCTCTCTTTCCCTGTATTATTTAGCACCTTACTGCTTTATCCTAGTGAGGTCACCTAATGTCAGTGGCTAAACTTGGATGGGATCGATCTGGGCTGTGACATGCAACCACAATTCAAACTTGTGAATTGCCAAAAGGTCACAGCCTTAACTCGGCCACACCTTAACTTGAGCGGTTTGTCTTCATTACTTCTGAAGACTGTGAGTCCCTGGGCAAAACTCTGGTCTTACACAAGTCCTGAAATTCTGGGCTTAATATTTCTGTGGAGAAAAGTTCTGATCTTCAACTTTTCTCATCCCTGCTCGTTCTCTGCCAGCAGGCCATCTTTCCTACACATCTTTTATGCAGTACCACCAAATTTCAGTACTGCATAGATTAAGTTCCCACTACTCATGGTGGTACTCCATTTGTTTGTCTAATGCCTGCTGTTCACTTTAGTAATTAAACTGTTAAGATCAGTGAGGTGAGGGCATATCCTGTTAGTGTGTTTGTGCATTACTAGTACAAACGTCTCTGCCTGTGAATGTTTTTTACCAAAGACTAAAAATCTGCTGTTCACGCTCAAGTATGAGTAAAACCAAGTATTTTGTCTTTGTACTGACACACTGCGTCCATTTCATTCATCAGCAAATCACATAAAATACGAAACTGATTTTTATGATACGTGCAAGTAAGTTTTTTATATGTAATACGGAATGTCAAGTGTATTTGTGTGGGGATACTGGATGATGTTGATTTGTAGCACACACTAAACCTAAAACTTGAAAAGTCAAGATTCTGATGCAGACATTTTACAGATAATAAAAATCCAAATATTAGATTTTTCTTTTACACTGATACCATGGGGATATCTGAGCCATGGTCTTGTGTGTGATCAATTCAGTTGTCAAGGTGAGTGGTTAAAAATCCGCCACCAAAGCTTGCAACCGCCTGACAAATAGTTACTGAGCTTGGAGAAGAACAAAGACTTATTAAAAAGTAAAAACTTTAGTTCTCCGAGAGCGAGGTAAACAGATTTGCTGTCAAGTTTATGCAAAACACGTAGAAGGAGCAAAATAATTTCTAGAGATGTTACAAAATCTACAGAATAGATGAAAGCATTTTGTCAATGATGTGTTTATTAAAGATTGTGAATTCTGGAGAAGTGATCCATCTAACAAAGAGAAAGCAATGCTGTGCAGAGTTTAGGAACAAAAAGGAAGGATCCTTCTTGAAGAGTGACAAGCTATCAAGGAAAGACACTTCCCAGTGAAGTGCTAACAGATGTAGCAGGTGAGGCTCAATCAGTTGAAAGGTACCCAATCTATAAACAAGAGGAATTCAGCATTGTTTCATGCAGAAGATCCTACCTGCAAAACAGCGCTCAGCATGGATCGCATAAATATGCAGCTGAGGGAGGAAGAAAAATGCACAGTACCTTCCCAGCACACATTTGTAAATGTATCTTGTGCTTGTTGAACCAAGAAAGCTTAACATTGAAATAAAAATGATGAAAGTACTGCCTCTGTAATCGTGTGAGAAAGGAAGTTGGACTACTTTTTAATGTACTATGTTACTTCTGGAAAACAGTGAGTATACCTGGCACCCTTTGACCTCTGGTTGCTCAGAATCTTTTTAATCATTATTTGGAGGCACGAAGAATTTTTAGATGAAAAATACACTCAACAGCTAATTTCTGTTTGGTTGTGGGTTGTGAAGGAGCTGCTCTTCAGCCTGCATACGGACCAAGCGATAGTTCCATAGGAATGGCCTGCTCCCCACTGCAGTCAAAGAAAGGTAAACAACATGTGGCTCCACAGGGGAGACCCACTGAAGTGAGCTCATGGCACTAAGAAGCAGATGGAGTTATCTGTTACCTTCTGAAACTCCAAAGTTTTGCTTATTGTAGCAACTGTTGTATAACATAAGTACACATAAACAATCCTAATAAAAATGCTTGACATTTAAAAGTATTTTCCATTCACTTTGAGAGGCAAAGCACAATGCAAATTCAGACAGAAGTACTGAGATACGTAAATGATCCTTATAAGGTACTTGCTCCATCCTCCTTTTACAATATTGCATTTAGCACCTGTGTTGTCTGTACTACTACACTTCTGTTTCATTTTGCTTTCTTCCCCTAAGGAATCAAGCCCTCATTTTCATCTGTGTGTTTATCCCCTCCAACACTGACTACCACTCTTCCTGATGTGACAGCTGCTGGTGATTTAATGTACAAATGGCAGGCAGAAATCAGCAGGCCACAGAGTGTCATTTGTTATGCCATTTTGTCTTTGACTCTAAGGGCAATAAAGAGAAGGATGGTACTGATATAATTCAAGGTGAGGAGCAGATTCTTCTAACTTGAATGGCCTTCTTGTGATCTTCCATATTCTTTAAGGGTTCAAAGCCTTCTGAGATTTTGATCTTTTTAAGAAGGCCATTTTCTCCCCATTTAGCTTCTGTGTGTTGAGTAAGTGGATGGGGAATACAACAGGGGATTAAAATACAAGATAAATCCAGAGAGGTATTCTCACCAGCAATAAGACAGAGCAGTCTCTGATTCTCTCTCTTCTTCAAAGGCCCAAAGGCAACACAAATCCTGGGAATTGGATGGGAGAAGGGAGAGATCTTCACTTCTAGCAATATAATCTGGAAGCAGTATAGTCTGAATGTCTGCTGAAAAACAGACAAGCTCCTGATACAATCAGCTTACCTCAAGAGTGCAGGGTGATTAATTCAGATAACCTCTTAGATCATCTCATTTATTCTTCTCTAAGTTGTGAGTTCTGTGCTATGGCTTTGAGAGGCACAACCCCTTTTCTCACTTTTTAGTTCAGTTTGCATTCATTGGTTATTTATGTATATTCACTCAACAAGAACATGATAGTTTTACATTAATGTTTGTATTTTGGTTAATGGATCAGTTTGCCTTCTTTACGATGGATCTGGCAGGGCAAGAGGTTCACCTGTAATGGAGTAGAATTACACAAGTACACATAGGCTAGGAATCTGCCTTTATTCTGCTTGTTTTATTTTGACTAAACTGGAATCGAAGTAGGATTTTACATGTACACCAAAAAGTGTACAAAATTCTTCAAATTATTTTTCCCCTATTGTCTCCTGCTTTCTCTCATTATCTTACTTGCTTGTGGTACTGCCATGCAAATTTGAGTGTCTTGGAGGGTGAGAACAGAGGGGAAAGAGGGAGAGACAGAATTGTTATAAGTGCAAGGATTTTCTTTAAAAGCAAACCAAGACCAAGAAGATAAACCAAGGACCTTGAGTAACATTAATAGCAACATATGCACAGGAAATACTCTTGTCTGTTTTATTTGAAACAGCTATTATACTGCAATCTAAATACTCTAGTGTTTCACAGTCACATAACATCAATGAAATAAAATTATCAAAACAAAACTTCATCTCAAAATGAAATACTCCTTTTTCCATCTTGTTTCGAATCTGTCTTCTACAATGCAGGCATGTTGTGCCCACAGTAATACAGTCTGTAAGAACAGGTTAGGTAAACGCAAATTGGCAATGGCATTCAACATGATGATCCTGCAGCAAGGCAGGAGAACTGAGAATGATGAATTCCCAGTGTGAGGGTGCTAAGGAGCTGAGGCCTCCCAGGGGCATCAGAACAGAGTCCAGCTCACTACTCCAGACAGCAGCAGGGAGAGAGCAGTCAGGGAAGGCCGAGACACTGGGCATAAGCATCTCCCTGGGGAAGGGCTGTAGTGCTGGCCCACGGGTGGAGGCCAGAATCAGGCCTGGTGAGGGGAGCCAGGGTGAGAAGCAGTGTTTCCCAATAGTGTGTTTTGCTAGTGTAAGATTTTCAGACTGCTTTTGCCACCATTATGTCCAAGTATTTTCTGATAATTGTAGAATCATATCACAGAATCATAGAATTCTTTGGGTTGGAACGGTCTTTAAAGCTCATCTAGTTCCAACCCCCCGCCTTGGGCAGGGACACTTTCCAACAGACCAGGTTGCTCCAAGACCCGTCCAACCTATATTAATGGAATAATATATTCATCTGCATGACTAAGATGTCAGGTGTGGTTTGCTGTCTTGATCTCTCACTTTGGCAGGAAGGCAAGCTCTCTCAACGATTTTGTTTTATGCCTAGTGTCACTCTGTGTGTCATGTACAATGCCTACTGAGCGAAATTTGTTATACAGTACTAAATACTCACTGAAGAGCAAGCGAGTCTATATTTAATCAGTGATTTGCTGTAGAAGGTGGCACACATGCCGAGTTCCTGCACCAAGAGATGTTTAAATGCTTTTCTAGGCTGGAAAGCGAAACAGGAGATAATCCTCCAACTTGCTGCTTAGAAATTCTTTTAAGCTGGGTATGGAGGAAGAAGTTATCTGTGATGGAGAGAAGTGAGTACAGATTTCTCACATGCTGGAAAAATATTCCAAAAGTCATACCATCTGCTCTGCAAATCTTACGTACTTAGTCTTGTGAGCTGAACCCCTTGATTAGAATATTTGCTTTGCTCGTGCTCCATTGGTGAGTTCCGTGAGTCACAGGGTGCAGTTGGTGTTTGG
>JBCJKH010076011.1:6796-18958 GCA_039877255.1 Loriculus beryllinus | reverse complement strand
ACCTTAAGATCATGTAGTTCCAACCCTCCTGCCATAGGGAGGGACACCTCATATTAAACCATTTCACGCAAGGCTTTGTCCAACCTGGCCTTGAACACTGCCAGGGATGGCTGATTTGGATTTACTGCCTGTGCACCACTGTCCTACCCGTTCCCATTCAGACTGAAAAAAACACTGCCTTTCTGTCTGTTCAAGGTTATCATAGTGCCATGTCTTATTCACCCTGGGGAGCATGGAGCTGGAAAGCATCCTGACTGTTGTCTTCACATCAAACTGCTGTAGGAGGTCCTCTCTACATGAGTACATGTGGTTTTGTTCAGTTTCACTGTAGTGTGGGAGATACTATCACAGTTGCTTCCTCTGTTACAACAAGGATACTTTATTTCCTTTAGCATCTGAGGCTCCCAATCACCCAACAATCACACAAATAACAGAAAGGCATGCCATTGTAAAAGAAATCAGATTCTTAATTTACCTAGGATGAATGTCGCCTATGAGCTATGGAAACAATATTTTGTGATTGGTAGGGTCTTTTAATAGTAAGATTTATACTAGTTAATATTTTAGGGTTTTTTTTTTCCTCTTAAATTTGTAAAACAAATAAATACAGTGGTAGAGAAGGACAAATAACAAGCTCAGTGATTATTTTCTATTTTCAAAAAAATAAAATTGATAGTATAATTTGCATATTTATTTTAAGATATTTTAAATGCATTCACTAAATAATGAAACTTATGAGAAACTAAAAATTATTAAGAATTTTACAGCCCAAAAACTTTTACTGTTCATTCTAGCATGTCAGACTAAAATCAGTATTTACCTGTGTTTTCCTTCTCATATAACTTCTGTTTTAACAAAGCAAATATAACTTCTGTTTTAACAAAGCAAGTAATCTTCCTCTTTGGTAGGAACTTCCCCTTTTATATCATTCCAGTTACACGTGAAGGAGCCTAATAAAGAGATAGCTAAATTCTTTCCATTGTCAATTCTTTTGTGGTTTGGGAAGAAATAAGGATATGAGGGCCAACTGAAAACCTGCTGAAGAGGTAAAAGTGGGTAGGATTTAAGGGGGTGGATTTTACTTTCACTTACTGCTGTAGTGTTTGGGACAAGAAAACTGAGTAAACATAAAATTATGGGGTTTTTGAGTAATTCTGAAAAAATATACTTAGAAATAGGTTATTGTGCTAGAATGAAGATCTCTCAGTGGTGAAGAATGACAATCTTCAAGCTCTCAAAATACCATAAAGCACAGAAAACAAAATGTCTTGCCTCAAGGAATGTCTCTCTAATGCCAGAGTCCATTCTTTACTGTGCTCTACATGATGCTGAAAGCTGAGCTGCCTCACAGGTCTCACAAACAAGGAGGTATACATGTGATTAAAAGGCACCTTTACTTTTCAGATCAAGTCATGCATCAAATGAACTTGATTAAGCCAAAGGATTTTTTTTAATATAAAAATTACTCTCAGTGTTTTAACATATCATTATTTGAAACACTGGAAGAGCTGGGTGCTCCTTAGAAAGGTCAACTGCCCTTAAAAATTAAATTTTTTTGAAAACTGAAGGAAACTTTCTAATTTCAATTTATTTTTTTTTCTTAGGTAAGTAGGCTAAGCTTAATTGTGGTTAATTGACTGAAATCAGGCCAGACATACAATATATGCTTTTACCTTGGCTTTCCTGAAACTTTTCCTGGTCCTGGCCTGTATAAGAGCATACAAGAGACCAAATAATACTTTCAAATTCAAACAACATAATCTGAAGATCATTTAAAAGTTTCAGAGGAGACCTTATATTACACAGAGAGTTTGTATTAAATTGTAGTCTCAGTATGGACTGTACTGAATCAACACAATGTTTATGGTGGACTTTTTTCACTATACCTTCTATTTATCTTTTACTGTCATGAGGTTTTCCCAGATTGGACTAGACCAAGGCTGAATAAAATGGACAAGAGTAAGTTTTTCACTCTATCAGTATTGTGTTTTAGTCATTTGAGACTTAGCAGGACCTACATTACTGATAGTTCTATACAACTGTTGTTTTTGTACAGAAATTACAATTCTTTTTGACATTATGCAGCTAGCTACTGTCTGGCTGCTGTGGATATTGCTGAAATTGTAGCATGGCATCAAGGAGCTCAGTGCAAAAAACACACCCAAATGCTCACTTTGCATTTTGACAGAGTTCTGTGCAAGGCTATGATGTTAGCAGAACTGACACTACCCAAATTCAAACATAGAGATTTGTTTACATTGATGGCATCCCTGCAAGACCTTTTCATGACTCTGTAATTGTCAAGCGGGTTGTATATTGGTGCAGTTTAAACATAGACAGTTTAGCTTATTCTGGCAAGGTACAAAAGAATTTGGGTAGTGTAACAAGCTTTTACGGTAGATGAGATACAGCATTGCAATTTTAACTTTACTGATGCTGATGTAGAAATAAACTTACATTTTTTTAAATTGGATTTTCTAAACATAGGTGTTGCATTTAAATGCAGCGTATGCTGTTTTCAAAACCATTTTTGAAATAAAACGCTGTTATACTGTATATGAGGACAACAAAATGAAAAACAAATTAAAGCTGTTTCCATACAGCAAATGTAGACCGAAGTAAGGAAATCAATCACACTAACAAAAAAATCTATCAAACAAAAATACACAGAAAACCTAAAACATTCTTATCAGGTATCCTACATTTTCCTCTCACCCTCAGAAAATTCCAACTTTAATTATTCTTGAAATGAATTCTGATATGTTTCCTATTGTATGTATCACATATATTTATAGTTATATAGTAGCATCAGATAAAAATGCTAAGACTAAATGAAAGTACAGAAGAGATTTCAAACTGACTGGGTTAATTACATGCTGTAAAAATTCTAGCTTTCCAAGAAAAAGCAATTTCCAACTTCCAAAACCTTGCTATTATTTTCAGAAAATGAAAAATACAAGGAAAATGAAATAAGAAATCTGAAAGTTCCAGTATACTACTTTTGATTAACAGTATCTACAATTATAAGACAGTTCATTAAATAGAAAAAAAGATTTTTTTTTTTTTTTTTTTTTTTACATAAAGCAAGACAATACAAAAGCACAGCTTTTGTAATTTTGGTAATATTGCAGTTTTACAAACCTATTGCATAGTATGTGTAAGAAAATAGTTCCCATCTTTTTTTTTATATCTATATACACAAGAAAATCATTAACATGGAGGTTACAAAACAATAATGGTTAGCAGACCTTTACTGATTACTGATTGAAACGATATAACACTCAATCTTTGATCAAACTTACATGTGCATTACAGTGAATCAACTGATAACAATTAATAATGTTTATGGTGTTTTGTGGTTTTTTTAAGAATTTTTTTGATTTTTTTTTTTTTTTTTTTTTATTTAGACACTGATTTAGAACCTAAACCAAAAATCCTCAAACATAAAAAAACCCCCATGGTGTTAGCAACTGAATATCTCAGAACATCCTTCATTATATCCTTCTAGATATTTATGGCTATATCTTCAGTCCAGACCTACTAGCCCTCTGCATTTAGAATGGTTTTAAGTGAATTCTGCTACCCAGTCAAGCCACTGTTTTGCAAGAAAAACAGCATAACTTCACCTGAAACAATTAATGTCTTGGCTTGTTTTGGAATACATACTCTTTCATTTCCTTAGGAACACCGAAGATGCTTGTATGCGTGAGAAGTAATGTAAATGCACCACCTAACAAAAAATTAAAATCCTGGAAACAAGTGAACAATCTACAGCTCAAAATGCTGCACAAATCTAAACTATGTTACAATTTCATGTTGTAATTACAACTTGTCATCTCTTCATTCCAACAGAATTAGTAGAAGCAGCAGTGTTATAGTGCTAGAAGTGTCAGTCTTTGGTCTTACCACGTAATCAATGAATGAACTGCAATACAAAACCATACAGCTAACAGTGCTCAGAGGTTGGCTGATGCTTTTATTTTCTTTTTCTTTTTTTTTTTTTAACAAGAAAGAGACAGTATCCTATAATATTATGACACAGATGTTTTTACAGAAGATAAACCTACTGTATTAAATACATGTAGCTAATAAGGTCTTTCCATATATTTCACTGTTGTTATAAGGATAGCGCTGAAGAAATTACACAGCTGCAATACCATCTTAGAGGTTTCCATACAAACATTCTAGTACAAAAAGCAGCTTTATTCGATACATGTATTCATATACTATAAAAAACCTCAGAGGAATATTTTAGATGCCTTTTTCTTTTAATTGCACTAACATTAGTGCTTAAGAATATCCTATGATCTTGAATTTTTCCCTACAATTGTCACAACAGTGATTTCTTAGTGGGAAACTCCTGCCTTTAACCAGAATAACTGACATCTCTTTTCAAAAATACGCAACCAAAATATTCAGTCAGATAAACGCTCTACCTAGGGAAGCATTCATTGGAGCTTAATCATAACCTGTCAAATATAAATGGCCAACAAAGACCAAAGTAATTTGGAGAGAGGGCCAGGAATCTATGAGGGAGGTGACAAAAAGAATCTGAAAATGTCTTTTGGCTTTGTAAAAAAAATCACTTTGACATTATAAAACCATCACTGAAATAGCACAGCTATGGCTCCATGTTTAAATATATTTGCATTAAGATCTTCTAGTTTCCTTCCATCTGAAATGAGATTGTGGAATTATGTCATATTTTGTCATATTTTGGAGGCATACTGTAAGTGGAAGAACTCTGCTATTGAGGTTTTCAGTATTGCCAGCTCTAAACATTCAAAACCACTGGGTCTGTTTCTTCTTCCACTCGGGAATGATGATGCTCCTTACAGATTATTAGTGCTTTAATTTTTTTAGTTCTGTAAATGCATTGAAGTCACTTTTCCAATACTCTCTAAAATCATGTGGGCTAGAAATATTCTTTAAAATAAAACCTGAGATTTTCCCTTTCTTACCATTTGCAGTGAATTTAAAGTAAAACATCAATATTATGATATTCACCAGAATATTAAGACATTATGAGAACTCACTATGCTATTTCATGGGTTGCTGAAGCTCTCAAATACTCTCTACCTTAGAATTAACGGACTCCAAGCAAGAAAATCCTGATGGTACAGAGCTATGTGGGACTTACTGGCTTGGTTTTGAGTGCACTGTGCCACCTGCACCTCTGCCCTTACTTTTCTTCATACAAAGTGGTAAATTATTCCAGCCTTTCTTTTAAAATTAATCTAGTAACAAAAGATATTTTTTCCTACCTGCCTAAGTGTATGTAAAATTTGTAAAAGGTGGGTCTTTTCATCCAGAAGACAAAAACCTTTTTCATATGTATTACAGGTGAGTAATTGCACAAGGTAAGGAGCAAACAAATAAGAAATTCTCAGTGGAAAATTTGACAAAGCCATCCTATGAGTTTATTTGAGGAGAGAAAAACATCCTAGTCTACTGTGTGCAATTTGTAAGAAGCCACAATTTATTCACCAAATAGATTAGTCACTATAATCTGCTAATCTTTTAGGCTGCCAGTGTGTGTTGATGTGCAGAGAAATGAATACATATAGATGTGTCCTAACACAGATTTATATGCTTTTCCTCCTGAATACTATTTGTCCACATATTCTATTCATTGTGTGCATTAGAAAAAGACATCTGTTTCCCTACAGTCTTAAAGGTATAGTGTACAGCTACACTTTCTAATGTTTTATTATCAACTTGTCACATGTATCTCTTTCTGTCCCTCCTACTAAAAATCTTCTGGATTTTAATATATTTTCTAATATATTTTCTTTCCAAGCAGAAGAATAAAATTCTCAATGAAATAACAAATCTGCTGTTAACAGCCTTATTTTAAAGAGATAAAATAGCAAATTAGAAATCTTCATTTAACTGCTAGAAACAGCAAATGCAGAATTCTTGCTATGGGGGGAAATTCACACCTCTGAAGAGGGCCAATGGAAAGGGAAGCACCAGTCAAGCCATGGACACATCTTGTGCTGGACCTCTGCATAGGAGTGAATTTCACCTGAAGTGAAAACAAAATCAACCTTATTAGTTGGTAATGAAATGCAAAGGTAATCACAGTATTAGTTTGATCATTTTCACATTTTTCTCTAAGACAAAAATAACCAAAAAAAAACCCTGTGTAGAAATACCCACCCTACACTGTCTGCCCTGACTTTAGAGTTACCTTGCAAAAGTCATCATTGCTTTGGTGGTCTTACAATCTGAGGCCTCTAACGTTTCATGATAGGTGATGCAATTTGAAGGACAGAATTAAAAGGCACACTTACCTCATGTAATCAAGCCATCTTCCACAATAGGAAACATTTTTATACTGTTTTACATTCCTGGGTTCTGCAAGTTTCAAGATACTCTTGTTAATCAATGTTATGATAAATTTCCTAGCAGCATACCAAAGCATTTTTTATAAAATTTCAATTACCAACTAAGTTAAACAAGTATGGACATTGATACAAGAAAGAAATCCCACATGCCAAAGAAGAAAGCCAGTAGTGAGATGTGAGTGCAAGTGGGGCTGCATAATTTAAACACAGACCTGATAAAGTTAACGCAATATCAATGTACTTTTTAATACCGAATGTCATTTAATGTGTGATTTTATATATATTTCTACTACTTTGAAAACCTTAGCAGCAGATGGTAAACAAAAGAGAATAATAAATGGGAACGTCATATCAGTTGTTAGTGCACTGCTGCTCAGCATACACATTACATTAATACTAAGGTTTGTACTGTGTTCAAATGGCTGCAGTTAGGTGTAACTAGAAAATGGACAAGATGTTCCTTTGAAGATTTTTCTCTGGGTTTTGCATTTGCCAATTATAAATACCTTGTGAAGAGTAATACACTGTTCAACAAACATACCATCAATATTTCTGTCTTTGCCCTGTTGCTTTTTTCCAGAAACTGTATGTTCTACTTAAAACAATCACTTCACATGCAGCAGCCAACACAAATACTATATAAGGCCATTCAGATCTGACAATAAAGAGCAGATGTCTTTTTAACTTTGAAAGATAATATTGCTGAACACTTCCCAAATGTACCTAGTGTACAAAACCCTAGACAAAGAATAAGAACACACTTTTAAAGAAAGCAAACTCAGGGAGGGATTCTGTCTCTTTTTGTGTTAAAAACCATTTACTGAATTTAATTATTTAGTAAAGCAAGCATCACACAATGCTTTAAAATTTTAAAATTCAGGGATAAAAGTTTACATCCAAAAAGATGAATGGAAAATTGTGCTTTCAGACAGTAAAGTTATCATACAGGGGGAACCAATTCATCTCACCGTCAGATTCTGGGCAAATTTGTTTATGTATCGTATATATATATATATATATATATGTGCAGTTCATATCCAGGTCCTGCAAAAATCTAAAAGTATGATGTGCTTCACTTCATGTAGCAAAGGCACCTGTGTTATTCTCCCTTTCGGAAAAAAGGTGATATTATGTTCCAGGTTTCCTGATGAGGAATACATTGATTTCTGAATATCTCACTCCCATCTCTATGTTGAGTGGCAACACAAACCACAAGAGAAGGCAGTGCTGCATTCCTGCTTACACTGGAAGAAGTTGCTCTGCAGGCCGTTTGAAGCGTCAAACTTGTCACAAGGGAAACCGAGCAGAACTGTGAAGCAGAGGGATAGTAACAAAAGGCTATTCTGGTGTGAGGATAAATTGGAGTCATTCTAGCTCCACAAGCAGATGTTGCTACTGGATTGACACGTGGAGCTTGCTCCTGCTGGGGACAGGTAAAGTTTACCATTGGGACAGACGCACAGCTCATAGATAGTCTGGCGAGGAGCTGAAGAGCTGGCTGAGGAGGAGGAGGAGGAGGAAAACGACCCCACTGGTAGATTTCCCAGGCGGATTGTATCTGCGTTTAAAAATATCTACAAGAGGAGGGAAAAAGTAAGTAAATGCATGTTTTTTTTAGCACTATGACATTTTAAAGAACAGTTTTGAGGCAGTCATGAATATTTTAGAAATATTTAAAAGTCCCATAGAAATATTTTACTAGAAGTATTAGAAAGATTATTACAAATATTAGAAAAAATATTTTTAGAAATAAAAAGCTGTCAACATTTCTTATTTTTCAGCTCTGTGTAGTTGAATACCCACTACGACTCATTACCACAGTACATGCAGTTGCTTCACCCAATAATTTATTCAGATACAAGAAGCATCATACAAAAACATTATAATAATATTCTTCATAGAATTATAGAATAGTCTGGGTTGGAAGAGACATTAAAGATCATCTAGCTCCAAACCCATGGACAGGCACACCTTCCACTAGACCAGGTTGCTCAAAGCCCCATTCAGGGATGGGACTGCCACAAATTCTCTGAGCAAACTGTTCCAGTATCTCACCACCCCCACGGTGAATACTTTTTTTCCTAATATCTAATCTAAATCTACCCTCTTCCAGTCTGAAGCTGTTACCCCTTGTGCTGTCACTACATACCCTTGTAAAAACATCCCTCTCTTGCTCAGGTTGAATTTTCATTTGTACATTTTAAGATTACAATTTATTCATTCATGGCAACAGCACATCCTTGCTCTGGAAGAATTTGTATTTTAGTATGTGTGAAGTGATATGAAAGCACATTCCCCAGTGTGTTCCTGTAAGCAGCTGGAAACATGTGCTGAACTGTGCTAAAGTGTAGGGGCTTAACAACAGCTACAGCCAGAGAATAATTGAGTAAGGGTACAGAGTCACATGAACAAAATAAAGAGCTTATTTCACCTAAATTAAGAGGAGAAAATATTTCAGGTTAAAGTCATATTAAGAAGGGCATCAATCTATTCCTATTTGTTTCTGAACATTGAATATGATTGAAAAATATTGCATGGTTTTTTTTTAATCTCCTTCCATTGGAAATAACATAAGTCGATATGAAACTGTACATACTGATGAATCTGTATTGAGTTCTGCAATATTTACAATATACTAGATTTTTGAGGTGTTGAATAAACAATGACATGAAATTTGTAACTAAAGCAGGAAACCTTCATGTCTTCCACTGGCACAAACCCATGGGTCTCCAGCTGCTTAGAATTTATTTTTTATTTATGGAAGGAGTAAATAAGCGACAAAGTAAGATATTTATTACCTCAGGTGCACACTAGAAACTTCTAGAAGACAGGTCACAAATCAAAATGGCTTTAAGCCCTGCAGATAACAGTGTGAAGCTTAGGAAAAGGTGAGTTCCTTAAATACTTGCTAGTGTTATTTCATAAGGTATTGAAAATCAAGAAAGACAGCTTGACACCATTTTATCACACTGTTGGCAGTACATGTGAAGAACCTATGGAGATATGGCAAGTATTGCATTTTTCTACATGAGACAAGTATTATTTTATGATAAAATCATCAGTATATGGCAGAAAAGCAGCACAAAAGCACAACTCAGCTCCTGCTGGAGAGAACTGAAAGAGAGCAGGCTGAGAAAAAAGTTAAGGCTGCTGAAAAAACTCCTGTACAAGGATTGATGCACTGTCATGTTACCATTCACAGCATAAGCATTGTACATGACTGGGATCATCAAAGGAGATACAGGATTAAAGCAATCCCAAACAATACAACACCCCCCCCATCACTGTGAGTTCTCCAGCTCCAGAGTAAGACACTGTAATAGGTGGAAATTTACACTAAAGGGACACAAAGGGAAAATCTCAGAGGCACAGGTGACAGCTTCATGGCACACTGCCAGTTTAATTCACATCCTGACTGACAGAGAAATTGATTACAAAACTGAAATGCAGCAAATTATATTTTTTCTGTAATTTATATGACAAAGGAAAGATTCATTTACACACACATACACACACTGCTGCCTTATAATTTGAGTATCATAGACCTGAAATAATTAGGAGTCAAAACCTCTTCAGAAGTAATTTACATGGAAGAAATGCAGACGGTGTTGGGAACAATTTAATAATATTCTGCTAGAATATTAACTGAAAAAGATTATGAATGCAAAACCAGTTCAGCTAGGAATAAATGTGGAAGTAACTATAGTGATCATAATAAAATAAAATAAGATGTGGGGGAAAAAGAATTTTATAGCAAACTAGAAGCTAGAAATTGATAAAATGGAAGGAAACACGACAAAATTGTCAAGTGCGGTGATGAGTAATAAAAAGTATTCTTTCACTTCTCATATAAAAAGAAATGTTAAGAAGTCCACTATTAATGTAGCAACGGTAGAGTTATCAATAACTTTGCATAAAAATCTAGTGGCATTCAACTGTGTAAGTTCTATGTAAGTCAAAGTAGATCTTTTTTAATGAATAATGCTCAGCATAGTTCTGTACTTGGAGAAAGATCAAATGTTGATGTCACAATATGACTGTGATAAAATATTTTCAATTTTGACAGTTACTCAGCAGGATATTAAATAGGAGCCAGTAATGTCATATACTTTTAATCAGCAGCTCTTAATAACTTTTAACAAGTAGATCTCAAAAAAAAAAAAAAAAATCTGAATAGCTTTTGGGACTTTCAATACTGATTTTAAAGTCCTGATAGAGTATCCAAGAAGATAAGATTACGTTTATGATTTTGTGTAAAAAAATGGAAGCAGTAGATATTAGAATATTATATATGTGACAATAAAAGGCTCTTCAGTGTAGAATATCTACATGTAAGAAGATCCAACAATGACAAAAGATTACTTGTAGTTTTGACACAGCGTGTGAAGGACCATTTTAACAGCTCAGCTACAGAAGTGATTGGAAAGGATCATGAGAAATCTGTAAAGCAAAAACTGAATGGGTTCTAGAAGACGTCTTGATTCAAACAAGAATAAGCTCAAAAAATAAGACGGAATATGTGTCAGAGATCAGTCTAGATTAAAATCTCTTTAACTTTATTATCTTTTTTTTTTTTTTAGGAGCTCAATACTTTTGCTTGTTTACATCAGGACACCTTCACTTCTGCAGCCGCTCATTGCAGATGTTCTGTAGTGTAGTGCTCTAATACTATAATCCCATGACCTCACTCCAGTGTGCATTACAATATAATGTAGCTCAGTTATTTTGCTCATTAAATTAAATGATCTTTACAAGCATAGCTGTGCATGCTTTGCCACTGGTGCTTTCAAATATCATGCTGTGATGTAGCTCAGTACAGGTTTTTCTGGTGTCCTGAATGGTAGCTAACAGGTCCTGTTCCAGCACACATCTCAGAATATCTGGTGGGCAATGTGGATACCAGAGAAAATGTGTTTTGAGAAAAATTCAAGTGGTTTCTTGTAAAGGTGTATTTGCTGTGCATAAGTCTAACAAGCTCTATGTATGCCTTTGCAGAAAATTGGGAAGGCTGAGCAAATTAAATAGGCTCCTAGAAATCCCTGGGGAAGCCTGAGATGAAGAGGATTAATAAAGATAGCTTAAAGACAGCATTAAAATCTACTCTGTACATATGGTGTCAAGGCTATAAATAAAAGACTAAATTTAGAGATGCAACATTGCCATCTATTACTTAATCAGGTATCTAACATATTATCAAGGTAGCCCTAATATGTAAGGAATTTCAGAGGAGCATAGTCACTGTTTGAAAGTATACCTTCTCCCCTCCTACAGTCTGATAAAACCTGAAATTCATGCCTGGAAAGTCATGTTTAAAGAGAAGGGAAGAAGTGGCAAGACAAAAACTGAACAGTATTATGTTCCCAGGGAACACTGTTGCTAGATGACAGGAGTTACCGGAAGTTCCTATTACACCCAGTCTTTCACATTTTATGTGATGAAAGGTTCAAGATAAGCCATTATCATATTCATCAAGGCCATGAGACAGTCATGCACTTTCTGAAAAATCTCATACCTCAGCAGATAAACAGGTAAGAATAAACCCATAACTTTTATCCATTCTTGAGATATTGTAGGAGACTGACAGCTTATAAAATGGAAAAGGCAGCAACTACTCAGAAATGCTATTTCAAAGCAGAGCACTGAGCAGCATCACTCCCTCAAAATACTTAGGCTTTAGATCACTACTTTGTCTTGTACACCTTAGTGCTGAGAAAAATAAATTAGCCCTATAATAGTTGAAAGTACAAATGATTTCTAACTAATTAAAGTATCAAACTGATTCAATCTGTAGTGCATGTGATAGGAATGATAA
>JBCJKH010076010.1:0-17501 GCA_039877255.1 Loriculus beryllinus | reverse complement strand
CATTCTTAGCCCAGAAAGTCAGCAGTGTCCTGGGCTGCATCAAAAGAAGAGTGTCTAGCAGGTTGAGGGAGAGGATTCTTCCCTCTACTCTCATGAAACCCCACTTGGGGCATTGTGTTCAGATCTGAGACCCCCAACACAAAAGGGATGTGGTAGAAAGATGACAAGGGGTAATGGCTTTAAACTGGAAGAGGGTTGATTTAGATCAGACATTAAGAAATACTCTGCTGTGAGGGTAGTGGGACGTTGGAACAGGTTTCCTAAAAGAGTTCTGGCTGTCCCATTCCTGGCAGTGTTCGAGGCCAGGCTGCAAGAGGTTTTGAGCAACCTTGTCTAGTGAAAGTTGTCCCTGTCCACGACAGGAAAATTGGAAATTTATGATCTTCAAGGTCTGTTCAAACCCTACACATTATATGATTCTGTGGTTCATTTTTGTAAATAGCTTAATTCCACAGCCCCATTTTTTATGGTCTATTAATATGAAGCAACAGGTGCTCATCAAAACTTCTTTGTGTCACTGACAGCACCCATGACATACTAAAAACTATGAAAGACCAATGCATGTATAACAAGGCTGTTTCTCACTTGTGGCCAGCGAAAATCCACCTGCCCTGACAGCTAAAAGAGCTCTAGGAATGCCAAATGGCAACTGGTACCTTTTCTGCTAGAAGAAAAATTTCAGTCCTGTAAGGTGTGTGAAAATCAAATTGTACTGAAAAAGAATACAAAAATCATTCTGCCAGGTTAAAGAAAATGCCTGTTTTGCCCAGAGCTATGCTTGGTATCAGTAGCTGGCTGTTGGTGTCTGCAGAAAGCGAATAAGAACTGCACCCTCCCAGCTCTACTAATCTGCATTTTAGAGACTTCCTGAGCCAGAGGATTTTCCTGTTTCTTGGTGTTTGAGCGACTTGGTTAATTGCCCCTTTTTTTAGCTGTTTTATACATTTTGCATACAGAAAATCCTGCAGCACTGTGTTCCACAGTGTAACAATATGGTAAGTGGAAAAAATCCTTCATTTTCTTTGTTTTGAATCTTCTGATTACTGATTGCTGTGTGTACCCATTAACTTCTCTTTTGCCAGTAAAGCATTCTGATTTCCTTTTCTTGTGCAAGGTTTAGAAAGTTGTGTAAAATTTGCAGTTGGACTCGATGAACTTAAAGGCCTTTTCCAATCTAAGTTATTCTATGAGTCTATGAAAGCTTTATTTTTGCTTTTCTTCTCAGTGTAAGCAGAAAAGCTCCTACTCTAACTAACTGCCATGAATTTTATGGACAAATATGTTTATACACATTCTGATAAGAATAAATTTTTCTCCAATCACACCATGATTTCTTAGAAGAAGTTAACAAACTTATGGAAGTAAAGTCAGCGGAGAAAGTGGCCTGTACTCTCAGCAGCTTTCTATGCCCGTCTGATCCATATCTCTGATCAAGCTGCAATTTACCCCACAGTAGCTGTGAGGGTTTTTTCCTACATTGTTTTTAATACTGAAGGAAAAAGTCCTGACTTGTTTTTAAACATACTTCACCTTTTTTTTAATGACCCTTTCTACATATTCACACAGCTAAACACTCCCACAAACTGAAAAATAACGTAGATTTTTTTTTTCCTCTTCACAGTTTTGTCTGTGATGTGTTCATTCTATGTCTTTGGGTCTCAGTTTTGCAATTGAATCTCACAGGGGAGATGATCTTGGATTCTGCGGGTGGATGGATTTTGGATTGATGTGAATAGGACCAGATTGCACAATGAAAAAATCAGTCTTAGAAGCATATATTGGATGTACAGCAAAAACTTTACCTAGCCTGTGAAAGCTTCCTCAGACTTTGTCACTGCAGTTTCCTCATGACTGGAACCATCCTTTTCCCTATGCAAACTCCTGTATGGGTGGAATCTTGCCATGCAGTGATGCTGTGTCACAGTGCCATAGAGGATAAGGGACACGCAGCTGCAGGGAGGATAAAGTTGAAGCTCTGAAAAAGGTATAGCATTTTCCTAGTTAATCAGCAGCTAGGTTTGACAGTTCAATGGTTTTGGGTTTTTTTCCAATCTTGTGGAAATGACAGCACTCCTTACAGACTATCACGTGACTTCATTATTTTTTCCTGTTCCAAGAAACAATTTGATCTCTATTTAGAGGTAAAGAAAAGAAAACTATGATGACCTGAGAGTTTGGAGATGGTCATCAGTTTCATTTGTGGTTTCAGTTTGTATTTTATTATATGTATCTGCCACTGATAAATATATATATAACTAACAGCAGGGCTAGAAACCCATCTGTGCATTGGTCCTCCAAACCTGCAGCTCAGGGGACTGAATAGAGGTGTGGATCTCAGCTGCTCATTGTTGTCCACGCATCTTCCCACCAGCCAGGCACTTTGGGCTTTTTCCCTAAGTTCTTCGTCTCTTGAAGATGGCAAAAAAATCACCCCACTCATCTCCTACAAGCACCACAGGCTGCACTGGTGCCTCCATAACCTGTGATCCAGGTAGGATCCAGGCTGCAGTTGAGTGATAGGCTTGTCTTTGCATGGTGATGGCAAACTATCTACATCTCTTGGGTTTCTTTGAGGAACAGCTTTTCAAGCTCACCAAATGTATGCATGGCATGAATAGAGATTTGCTGCTTGGTTTTGTAACAAAAGGCATTTATTGTTGGTGCACAGCAGAGATGCAGGACTTTCTGCTACCTCATGCACTGCATAGAAATTTTGGTGTTGCAGATTGAATTTTTGTTGCTGAACGTGACATTCTCTGCTAATACATTGCATAACAGAGCACATTCTGCTCTCATTCCCATTCCACTTAAGGAAAAACGGTATCGGCTGCACTGATAGTTGGATGCTTTCTCTAGAGACCGAATCAAGACCTACATGAATTTTGTTACCCAGACTACATACATAACATGATTTTGAAGGGCTTGGAACATTTGAAAGAGAATAATATTTGACCACATTCAGTGGACTATACTTGTTAAAATTGGTTGAATATCCAAATTCAGTTGAAGCTAATCCCTACACAAGCCTATAAAAGCCTGTTCCCAACAAGCCTTCATAATAAATTCTTTGTGCCAAAAAATATGAATTAAATTGTTTTAAAGCAATAATGTTTAGGTAAGTAAAAAAAAGTTTCCTACTGAGAGATATTTTATGAACAAAATTAAATATTAAAAAACTATATTATTAAATTCTGTCAAAAAAGGTATTAATCTTGTTACTCTGGCATTCGTACCTCAGTTCTCCATAATTATGGATTATGACTTAAAACAAAAATATAGTGTGAAAGGCTGTTGTCAGTGTTCCTGAAAAAGGAAATAAAGCTTGATAGCATAAACATTTATACTCACAATATGTCATTCCGTTATTATTATTAACTTAGTAAGTTCTGACTTTCTGATCAACACTGTATAAAGCTCAGCACAAATACAATCCCTGCACAAATGAAGACACATTTAATAATTTAAAATGGCACAATACGGGGATATCTCTGTGTGCTGAGGTTAAAGAAATCTCCATTATTTCTGTAACTTGCATGTGGCTCCTCTGTTCCTCTTGATTCCATTGTAGGGGATCCTTCTACTAGACCAGGCTGCTTAAAAATCTGTCCAGCCTGGCCTTTTTTCTTGTTTTAGTAAAATTTTTGTATGTTGAGTGAAATTTTCATTTAAAAATTATTTTCTTCAACATCCTTTTTTGTACCTTTAATGAGAATACACTAGAACAGTGAAGATACTTCACAGACAATAAAATATCCGTAAACTTTCAACACAGAAATATAAAACCTATTCTATTTTCACTGGGATCTTGGACAAGTTTAGTGTATGGTCTTCATTGCAATATAAAAAGCTGTCAGCCTAAGGCCTAGAGTTGACTGCAGCCTTTCCATTCAAGGGTGAACTGCTCTAATTTATGGCTTCTTCCTGTTGTTTATTTCAAATGCCAGGCACCTCTTTCCCCAACCTCATAATTTAGACTACAGGATAATGATCCATTTGTACTCAGACTTAATGTGGTGAACTTCAGAGAAGACAGGTGGAAAGGAGTGATTTGAGTGTCAGTCAATCAGTGAAGTTCTTTGACCTCTGCTGTAGCTACCAAAATCTTTGACACCATCTAGAACATATTTTGCTTGTTTTTTTCTTGGTAGAAACACACACACACACAAAAAGAGACCTGTCTTTAAAGCAGAAGCATTGTCTCTTTCATAAAAAATGTGTCTCTGGATGTTTTATACAGAGAGAGGACTGGATGGATAGCAGTTTAAAATTTATCTACATTGCCCCAGATTGAATACACAGTTTGGCATTGTTCAGATCAAACCACAGTAACATTTCTTTTTATTTCTTGTAAGTGCCACTAAAGGATGTTTGGCTTTATTCACATTTGTTTGAGTTTTTTTCCTTTGGAAAAAATGGTGTCTTTCAACTAAAAGAAATGGTCTTTTCTGAAGGCCTTTACATCATCTCATATTTTAGCAGTTGTTCAGAGTGGTTAGAGATCAGTCAGTAACTCAACAGGAAAAAGTGAATTGACTCTGTCCTTTTTATTTCACTCATGTCTTTTGGCAAAATCAGTTTGGTGGGAATGGCTGAATGTGACAGCATCTTAAAAAAAAACACATTTTAAAATACATCCAAAAGTCAGCAAGTAATGAAAGTCAAGCAAATTCCAGAAGAAATGGACACTCCATAAAATGACATAGAACTCTTGTATGTATGTATGCAGAATTCTTTTCTGTCCAGAAGACCAAAAGTAGTAACATAGCTAGGATATGGACAAAATAGTCATCAGACTATAGTTTTACTGGCTGTATTCCTTCTAAAGGAACTCTGAGTGCCACCTTCTTTAAAAATGCTCCAGTATTTAATAGGTGAAAACTGAGTGCCTATGCCACCTTGCAATTGCCTCCCTGTCCTATTCAAGCATTCACTTATGTGACAGAGAAACAGGCAGAAGGGAGATGTGGGGCAGTCTGTAGGCATGTGTGATCTAAGTGTTGAAAAGAGCTGATTTAAAAGTTATGACAAACAGAATATATATTAGTTATGGATAAAATTTAGTAAAATATGTATTATTTGTTTGAATCCTTAGAAAGAATTATTGTGCTTTTTATTTTTGCATGAAACCTTTTTAATTTTGCATTGAAAATTTGAGAAAAGGGAATCCTCTGTACTGGAAAACAATTGAAAAATTGCTTAAGGCAAATCTGTTTTCTGAATTACTAAGAAACAGAGAAAGTGTTTGGATTTATACTTTGAACCAGCGTTCACCAGTTTACGTTTGCAGTGTCAAAAGACCTTACTTGAGTTTTCGTTCTCCATAACTCATCCTTGCCTTCATCTCAGTAACTTAGTTTTCCAGTCTTTTTATCTCTGCAATTGCACTTCTCTGGCCTTGGTCTTTTAGTCACTCCAAGTCATATTGTGTTCTCTTGCTCCTGGATTTTGCATTGTCAGGAATTCTCCCAGCTTACTGGCCTTTCATTTTTCCGGATCATTGAAACAGAAAGTGAATACAAGTCAATTGCTGTGCTCATCTGCATGGTGCTGTGACTGTAGGCTGGGGTGGGGCTGTGCTCTTCAAGGCAGCACAGCTTAAGGACTCACTGGCCTCTAAGCTCTCCCAGGAGAGATTCTATCTGTACATCTACACAACTGCATCAGCCAATGCCAATGAACAGTTCAAACAGTGAAATTTGGTAATTAATACTGTGAAATAGTCAGCAAATCACAGAAAATTTGAGGTTGAGGGAGAACCCCTTTGGTCACCTTGCCCAGCTTCTGCTCAGTTCACAGATGTGGTTTTCTCCTAAGCTAACGAACATTTTCCCAAACAATTCCTGAATATGACTTGTGCACCAGAAACTGCTTCCAATAAGGGGCTTGCATGCAGTCACTCCACTCTGGAGGGTAAGGGAGATTAACAGTGTGAATATTTGCCCTTCCCTGGCAGCTAAACTCTGTGCTGGGGGTTTGTGTCAAGGCCACTTAATTTATTAGTATGAAAGGAACCTCTGTTAACTGTGTCAACAATGACCACTTGCCGTCTACAAAAATATGTTGTTTAACATCTGTGCTGGCTTTACAGTACTATGTCACCAATCATTTTCCATCTTCTACATTGCTTGAAAAAGCAAATTATAGTCATAGAGGAGCTTCAATGAGGCACCATGTCTAAAATAAAACATTCTGATAGAGGTTTAAGCTATCCAATACCTTGTCTTCCTGCCAGGAGAAAAGAAAGTAGATTGAATGGCACCTCAGGAGCACATTAGTGCGTCTTGCTTCTGTGCTTGTGCTAAACCTACTGCCAGATTTGGAGTGAGGAAGGAATTTCTCTGTTCCCCAGGCAGACCTGGCAAAGAATGCCAAGGGTTTTCATGGTTTTCTCAGTGGAGAGTATGGTCACTAGGCTGATTTAAACCCTGAGCTAGTCTTCTTCTGATCCATCTTAACAGCATCAATCTTTGTGGCATGGATAATCTTTAAACTAGCTTCAGGTGGTTAAGAAGTGATTGTATCTAGGCATGCAAAACCAGCAGACAAACCACAACACGGCCTGGATTTGACGTGCAGGTTGATTTGCTGTGTAATCCCTAGTCTGTGTGTTCCTCTTTTTCTGTTCCCCAGATACCTTAATTCTGTCATTACCAGCAGAAATTAAAATACAAACTCTTAAGGGCAGCTGATAATTATTTCCTTTCTCTGGGAAGATTTATATTTATGTATAAGCCCCTGTATGATTTTTTTTTTTAATAGTATACTTCTGTAAGATTTTTTAATAGATTGTTTTGCAAGCAGAGAACCTAACTTTGACCTGTTGAAAATACAATTTCTTGTGATAATTTTTTTAATATATTTTTCCTTTTTTCTTCTTCCAGGGAAAAATCTTTCCTTTTCAGCAGTAGCATGGTTTCTGTTAATGCATTTTGCCTTGGGAATGTTTTGGGGAAGGAAACAGCAATTTACATGAAGAGTACTTTCTGTTAGAAAAACTTTGAGTAGCTGATGAAAAAGCTAGACACGATTGAGAACAGGAATGAAGAGTGACATTTCAGTAGAAACCCGTAGCTCTTAGCTCTGCTGTGCCAAAATTCAAGATCTGCTTAAGTCCAGATGTTGGGAAAAGAAATTCAGCAATTCATTTCATGCAGCAAACCGACAAGACTTCTCCCAGGAGTGATGCTTTTTTGATATTGTTGCTATTGACAATTGCTACTATGAGAAGTGAGTGCATTAGCATTTTTCTGTATCGCTCATCATGATAATTTCTAGAAACAGTTCTAGGTAGCAAAACATGGCAGGATGATGCCAGGCTAGTAGTATTGCTCAGGGTAGTACTAAGTAGAAATGCCCAGCTGGCTTTGAACCTCTCAATAAGCCTGTAAAAGATTAAAACAGATAAAGCAGAACAACGTGCTAATGTGGCTTAACTTCCTTGAACAGAAAGAATCATTTAGTGCGAATTTGGGTATCACTACATGAAATTGCATAATATGGTGTGCAGACATACCCTAGGAGTTTTAGTGGCCTAGTTAGGGTGGTACAGCAATACCAGCAGAGTTATGCAACCAAACTGGGAATGCAGACAGCTCCCGCAGCACCGTTTCTCCCAAAACATGCAGATGCTCCTTCCTATGTATAACCTACCCTCTCAGAGGCATGTTAAGCAAAATATGTTACCCCTGCAACCCCAAGCAGTTTGACAGCTGAAGCAATGCTGAATTTTTCTCACAGGGAAGCCTGGTTTTGTGATCTTTCCATCTTAAATGTGAATGGTGAGGTAGATCGGAACCTGGTGGCTTCAAACTGGTCTCCTTGGGATTCATGTCCTTTTCATCAGGACAAGCACCTGCATTCTGCTGCTAAACAATTTCTTTTTCTGAGAAAAATTATTCTTTTTGGTATAAACAGCAGGGTTCTGTACTTGCAACTTTTGCCCTTTTAATGTTCACTGTATTCTCTTTAATAAAACATTTACCATACTGGGAGTAAAGAATTTCTCCCATCTAATCTAATTAAAAGTAATGTATGCCTGAATGTCAGTGTATGTTTCCTTTTTTCCTGTAGTCAAGCAATTAATATGAGATTGACAACGGTTGCTAATTTCTATAAAGCTTGTCCTTGAAATTACTGCAAGAATCCATTTCTGTGGTATGAATTTGTTTTAAATAACCTGGAAACTGTCAAGAAAAGTGATCAAATCTTTTATGTACAGTTCTTTTCTCCTTCTGTTAAAAAGTTAATTAATATTTGGTTTTGTAGTGCTAAGAACTTTCAGGTTGTCATTTGCTAATTATTGCTCTTACATATTTAAAATTTTTAATTTCCCCCCCCCCCCATCTGCATTAGTACTCTTATTTTTGGCATTTTAAGCATCTGATTGCATGTCTGGTAGAAACTTTTGTTGTTATGATTTTATAAAATAACTTTGCTCCACAGGATTTACTGAGCCTTGAATTCAATTGCAATGAAACAAGAATCTCTCAGGTACTGAGAGGCATTTTCCATAATGGGTGACTCCAGGACCAATGTGTTCAGTGTTTATATTAAAAATACCTACAACAAGCAAAAAACAACACAAAAAGAAACAGTTTTGTGGGACAGCACTGGGATTCAAATCTCTTTCTACAAATACACACACAGTCTCACACCAGTTTGGCTATAAAATTACCTAGACATTACTGTAATTGCTGGTACACATCTGCTTGGACTTTCACTCATGATATCCAGTATCCTGGACTTCCATCAGTCACCTGGAGAGATGTGCCTATCCAGACATGCTTAGGAAGATAAGGACATGAGCAAGCTTTGGGATCTGGTCTAAATCTCACACACCTCTCCAATGTAGTCCAATAGGGAGATAATTCAAGGTTGACTTAAACATTCTTCTCTTACTCTTGCTCTAAGGGTACCATAGGCATCTTACTCTAATTTCAAGCCGTTTAATCACCTCAGGTTTTACCTTAGGTGTTTAGCACATTATGTATCTTACAAGGGGCCATATCATGAGGTGTCACTCAATGACAGTTTTAGTTATTCCTTTTGTCTTTTTTCTGCTGAGTTATTTCTTCTATCAAATGGAAGTCTTTTTTTACTTTGAGTTGCTCTGAGTCCCTCTGAGTCCAATAGCATATGAGACTGAAAGGTGGATTTATGGCCCAATGCAGGTCTCTTAACCCTAAAACTGATGCAAAAAAAAAAAATTAACTGCTGTGTTGGGGGGTTGAAGACAGATACAAGTTGCTATGCCTGTAGTCTGCATGTACACGGCTGGGCCTGGGCAGCCAGCAGTACCCTTAACACTTTATTTTCCCCCAAAAAAGCCACACGATCAATCTTTTAAGTCCATTGGCTTTCTTCCCATGGAAAATAAGGCAGAGAAGATGCAGGGGGGTGTGCCACTATATTCTTCCAACAGGCAGTCTAGTGACAGCCAGAACATGGATCCAGGCTAAAAGCCAGTCATGACAGCTTAAGAAATTCAGAGCTAGTGGTGATCTTTTTGACGAGGACTCTTGCCTCTTGGCACAATTGCTTTATAAGATCATGTTCTGTAATTGCACCTTTATCTTTCTTTGTAGGTTACATGATTCAAATTCTAGACCTTTAGGAAGGTGCTTTATGGTTTGCAAACTACTGCAGCAGGAGGCATGTATGTAAATTCCTCCAACTGTGCTAAGAAAAGATCAAGAATAAACCTTCTGCCTATGTGTTCTGAAACAGCAGAAGTTGTAAGGTTAAGTATTCAAGGCACCCAAGTGACTGGATTTAGAAAACCTTGCTATCAAAATGTATATACATACTATTAATTTTTATCTCTACATATGCATTAATGTGCACTCTAACCCACAGACAGAGAGTCTTTGCTCACCTGAGTTATGTTGCTAGCTGCAATTATTTTGTAAGTTATACTTAAAACTAAGCATAAGAGACAAACAGTGAGAGAAAAAAACAAGGCTGGATTTCTATGTTCATTCAGCCAATCAGCTTTTTAAGAAAATATCTTTAATACATGACAAACATACAGTTTGTTAGTTTTCCCCACAGATTACTCAGAGCACATGGGCTTTAATCTGATTTGACAGCCTTGTGATATTTTCTGCCATTCTTGTTCTTAGCAAAGTGCTCTAAAAATGCATCCATAATTTATTTATGGGACCTTCTTTAACCCTTGAGTAACTAGAATATACATCATACCTTTCATCCTTGAACTGTCAGTGCTGATTGCTGAAAGTGCCATCAGACACCTCTGAGGTTAAATGGCTGAGAGTTATTCTTTCTTTCTAAAACAATAAATAGCAAAGAATCCATCATTTTCTTGTCAAAATGTTGAAGAAGAAATATCAGAAACCTCTACCATATCAGAAACCTCTACTAAATCTCCATAGAAAGATTCGCTAGCACCAAGAAGACACACAGCTATTAATAATTTTGTGAGATACTTAAATTTCTAACAAAGGAAAATCCCAAGCCAATTTATTTTTATCTGTACCAGGAGCTATTTTTTCCACTAGAAACATACTGAAGTCCTTTTAACATGAATATAGCATTACAAATTCTATACAGAAAGCTCTTTGTAGTAGACACACCATATTTCTTGCAAAGCTCTTAACTTCCTTTTTATTATATGCCTCCCACTATATTTAGATTTATTGTAATTATTTAATATCGAGTAAATCTTCTGTTTCTGTGATGCCAGAAGTAACTATTTGGTGGAAATAGTTTAATTACTAAACCAGCTGAACCATTGTTATGGTAATATGAGGAATCACCCTAACTTCTACGCATTTATTCTGGATTTGGCTTCACCATCTCTTGTGAAATGATAGGGTATAATTTCCCTTCAGGCAGAGAAATATTAGCAGATTAGCACTGTGCCATGCATTCCTGTTTGTACTACATTCCTATCCCAATGTTGGGTGGAGTCCTAATGCAAACTTGGATTTCATAGACTCACAGGACAGTTGAGGCTTAAAGAAATCTTTCTAAATTACCTAATCCAACCTCCTCCATAAAGTTCCATCAGATCAGGTTGTTCAGGACCTTGTCAAGTCAAATTGTGAATATCTCCAAAGTTGGAGATCTCACAACTTCCCTGGATCCTTTTCTAGTGTTCTACTGCCTTCAATGTAAGCACTTTTTCCTGCTATTATCTAACCAGAATTTCCCCTATTGCAAGGTGTCTTCATTGCCTCCTGCCCTCTTGCTATGTAACACCGAAAAGAATCTATCTCCTTTTTTGAATTCCAGGAAATGTGTCTTTATAGCCGTACAGAAATGGCTATAAAGACCAATGGCTATAAAGCCATACAGAAATGGCTATAAAGAATGGGTATTCACAGCTCTGGACATTCTCATGAATGGTTGGTAATCACCAATCAGCCCTGCAAGTGAGGAGATGGTTGTGACACCTTGGCTACATGTTTTTGCAGTGTCCTTCACATAAGTGATGTTAGCCTGTGGGCATTCCCATTCTGTGCCAATTGATGATGTTTCCCATCAGAAATCAAAGAGCCCAGCTAAGATTCAGGATGCTCAAAACATCTTGTATGCTGTGCAAGCATAGGTGCTGCGACAATGATTCTGCATGATTTGGGAAATCTCCTTCCTCTACATGACAGAGATGTTTTGAGCTCACATTCTCAGCAGTAATGTCAAGTTATATATCAAGGATTGTGCAGACTATGCAGTTTTAAATGCAGAAAAAAAATTGATCCCAAGAAATGTATCTACTAACATCCATTAAAGCAACACATTTTTCTTTTTTCCCATGGTTGGCACATTTTGAACTCATGTCTAGTGGGCAGTACAAGTGCTCCTGGAAACCATACTTTTAGAAACTATAAAGTGGGGAGTAGTCAGCATGAATTTGTGAAGGGGAAATCACACCTGAACAACCTGATAGCTCTCTATGCTGAAAAGATTAGTGCAGTGGATTCAAAACTGACTGGCTGACCTGCTGGGCTCAAAGAGGTGTGATCAGCATCATGAAAGTCAGCTGAAAGCTGGTTGTGTGCCCCAGGAGCTGATTCTAGGGCCAAAATGGTTTCATACCTCCATTAATGGCCTGGACAATGGGCCAGAATACACATTCAGCAAGTTTGCAGACTACATGAAACTGAGAGGGGTGGCTGATGCACCACAGTTTTGCTGCCATTCAGAGGAGCCTTGGTGGGCTGGAGAAGTGGACTGCCAAGAACCTCATGAAGACCAACAAAGGAAAATGCCAAGTCCAGCCCTGGGAGGGAGCCTGCAACAGCACAGGCTGGAGGGCGATCGGCTGGAAAGCAGCTTTGCAGAGAAGGAACTGAGGGTTCTCGTGGACAAGTTGAAGATGAGCTAGTAATATGCTCTTTCCACGAAGAAGTCCAACAGCATCTTGGCCTGCACTGAGTAGAACTTGAACTCATGAGAAAAAGGGAATTTATCACCTGTGGAAGAAGGGACAGTCATCACATGAAAAGTACAAGGGTGTTGTTAGGTTATGTAGAGATTAAGTTAGAAAGGCAAAGGCACAAATGGAACTAAATCTGGCCACTGTCATACAAGATAATAAAAAGTACCTTCACAAATATATTAGCAATAAAGGAAGGCCAAGGAGAACCTCCATCCTCTATTGTATACTAGGGGAAACCTAGTGACTGAGGATTAGAAAAGGCTGAGGTACTTAATCCTGCCTTTGCCTCAGTCTTTAATAGTCACACTTGCCATCCTCAGGGTATTTAGCTGGATGTCAGAGATGAAGAGCTGATTGGAGTCCCCATAGCTCACGAAGAAATGGTTAGTGACCTCCTGCTCCACTTAGACATACAAAAGTCTGTGGGGCCAGACAGGTTCCACCCAAGAATGCTAAAGGAACTGTCAAAGGAACTTGTTAATCCTCTCTCCGTCATCTATCAGCAGTCCTGGTCTAGTGGGCAGGTCCCAGAGGATTGGAGGTTGGCCAACACGACACCTCTCTACAAAAAGGGCAGGAAGGAAGACCCTGGGAGCTACAGGCCTGTCAGTCTGACCTCAGTGGTGGCCTTGGCAGTCTTGGGGTAAAGGTTGGACTTAATGATCTTAAGGTCTTTTCCAACCTAATTGATTTTATGATTGTATGATTACCAGCAATAAAGTAACACCAAAAGGTCATCCTTTTCCTCTGCACAGTACTGGTGAGGTACAGCTGGAGTGCTGGGTCCAGTGTGGGGCTTCCCAGTGCAACACAGATGTGGACATGGTGGAGTGTGCCCAGTGCAGTGCAGGACCACAGAAATGGTGAAGGTTTTGTAGTAACTTTCATGCAATGGGAAGCTACAAGAACTGGGGTTGTTTAGCCTGTGGAGGAGGTTCCGGAGGGATCTTAGCAATGTGTATAAACAGCTGAGTAAAGAATGTGGAGTCAGTCTTTTTTAGTAGTGCCCAAGGACAGGACAATGGACACAAAGTGAAACAGAGGGAATTTCACTGAAATATAGGAATTTCTTTCTACTGCAATAGGAGTGGTCAAACACAACAGACTGCACAGAGAGGTGGTGGAGTCTCCATCCCTGAGAAAACCTGAATCCAGGTTTCTCTAGGAGAAAACCTGAATGGACACAGACCTGAGCAACCTAAATTAGATGACCCTGCTGTGAGCAGGAAAGTTGAACTAGGTGAGCTCCTATGGTGTCATCCAACCTCAGCCATTCTGATTCTGTGATAATTTCCCTCAATTTTGGGACAATATTTTTGGTTTATTAACTTTTTAAATTAGGTATGCTTTCTGTACTTTGAAGAGTTAGCACCTTTCTAATATTCCCATAGTTAGTACCATTCTAACCTTTCAGTATCTTAGCATACCTCTGCTTGAAAATATTTCTCACAATCATGTAGAAGTGATAGATTCTCCTCACTTGCCTTTTCAGCTTCTTTTTAATTTTATGCAGCTCTGTGATGAAAACCAGTGCTGTAATCCATTGTAAAATGTGCACTACAAATAACAATATACGTTTCAAACTATAATTACTTATCATACTCTTATTTGAGTAATGCATATCGTTTACGGGTTATCTAGTAGTATTGACTAGTTTTCTAGATTACCTGGAGCCAAAACAGGAAGATGGTTCCTTTGATATTAAGCTATTATCCTGATTTTGTAATAGATCTTGAGCAATCCTGTCCCTAAGCAGTAGAGGAAATTACCATCTTGGTACACTATCAGATCCAGAACTACCTGGGTGAGCAAAAACTAAGAGCTTTGGTTATTTTGTCAGTACGCTGTCCACACCCCTAACGATTTGTCACCTCTTAGTTCAATCCTCATGTGGGGACTTTGTCAAACAAAGATTTAAGGACTTATATGCAGCTCTCCTCATCTCTGCCTCCATCTTCCTGTCTTTTGACTATAAAGCAGGATTAGTGTTTCACCATCTAGCATGGAGGCAGCATTTTTGGAAGACCCTCATGCCGTGGGAGAGTATGTGTATTTGCCTAGACAGACATAAGCTCAGGGCCGGGCTGGCCAAGCACGAACCAATCCCTTTCCATAAGTTCTGTAGGTAGAGGAGCACAAGAAAATTTTCACAAAGCATACCAATCTCTGAGGTTGGCCACACAATGCAAGTATATAGGTAGCACTTCAAACTGTCCATGTCTAATGGGAAAGGTGCACCCAAACTCAGTGCTCCTACCCAGCTGCTCAGTTCAGTGTCCGTAGTTAAGGCAGCCCCAAGTCTGAAGCAGCAGCCACAGCTGTTTTGGGGATTTGAAAGGAGGAGCCAGGAATTCCCCATCACAGCCCTGATGCCAACTCTTCTATAGCCCTGGGCAAGTCATTTAACTTCTCTGACTCAATTTCCCCATCTGCTAAATGTGGATAATAGCAGAGGAGTATTGTAAGGATTAATTAATTAGCTAATGTTTGTAAAGTGCTTTGAAGATCAAAAGCAAGAAGTACTATTGTTGTTATCAAGGGTGTTGAATTAACTTTCCTCATTTTGGCACACAAAACCCCAGCACTTGGACCGTTGCCACAGGGCATGTGCTGGCATTAAGAACATAATGATCATCATCTGCTCATAAGCAAAGATATCAAAGCAGTCTTGGAGGTGCTGGTAGTCACTAAAGCACAAACTTCCCAGACAGATAGGCCATGCTACCAAGCAGCAGTTGGAGAGTGACCTCTCCAGGCCTTCAGTAGGTCAGGATACATGTCAGCAAATGCTTCTCACTGCTCCTCCTGCTTGTGCAAATACATCTATGAAGAATAAGGACTTTTTTTATCACAGCCCATCAGGTTTCTGGGGTCTCTGGTCCTTCCATATTTCTCTATCCTTCTTTCAGCCTATCCCTGAGTGTCTGATTTGTGGGTTAGATTGTCTCTGTCAGTTCTCATTTCTTTTGGGCTGGTTGGCATCTCACACGAGTGGAAGCACATCCTACTTTCCTGGCACTCGTGGGAGAGATCTATCACTACCATAATACAGCTTACACACATACACACACTCTCTGTCTCCAAATGCCAAAATAGTGGGTGCATCATCAGGTTTATTGACTGTCTCAGCTTGGGCTGAGGACACTATGAAGTCTCTTCCATTGCTGGACTTGTGCACTCATCAGCACAGGATCTGCCTTCTGGTGCTTAGGATCAGGTACCAGAGATATGGGTGTTAAATAACCCTGCGGGAAGCGCACTGCCAGAGCCAGCTGAACTGCAAGAGCTGTTCCTCCTGGAAAGGAAAATAAATACCATTTCTTAGTCTTTGAGCTTGGTCTTCTATCATCTTTGCAAAACCCCCAGAATAGATTAAGAAAATACAAGGATTGTGATAATTACACAAACTGAACAGAAGGCAAATGTTGGTTGATAATGGAGAGAGTTATTGTCAAAGTGCCATTTTAACTTGTTCATCAACAGAACAAGCTCAGTTATTATTAACAGCTAAGGACTGTGAACTCCAAAAAATCATTCATTTCCCAGAAAACAACCATTTAAATGACTGCAGTGACATTTTAATACCACCTTTTATTACTGCTGAAGAAATCATTCACACCAACACACAACAGTCTCCCTCCCCCCAGCCTCTATAAAGACAGCAATTATAAAGTGCCACAGATAAGATTTTTCTTGGGTTCTGCTAGGGAAAAAATGCACCATTTCTGGTAATGCAATGATGTGAAATATTCCTACATATGGCCTTGCCTACATTTGCTCTGTGATGGACTGTGGGTTTTTTCCATAAACTTTATTCAGGGGTTATTTTAAAAGTGAAGTCTTTGAAACAAAATGGCATGCTGGTTCTCAGTATAGATGAAGAACAAGGGAATCTGGGAACAGATAAAAGTGCTGAGTTCATCAAAGCTTTAATTCAGTTTGTAATGTTCTTTGTATTAACGATGCCCACTCAGTCTGGCACAAAATATATAGTTTTAAAGTTTCCCAAACACACTTGAATTACTGGGATCAGTCCTAGAATATTGTTATACTAAAACAAACACCTGCATTGATAGTTTTGCACCCTTTAATGTTTGCAAAGTGTATACCATAAAAATAAGAGGTTGGAAGACTTATTAGATTGAAACGCAACCAGATTATATGTTGATAAAAGAACTTTTTATCTTTCATTTTGTTTTTACAAACTCATGAAAAGAGATAAAATTTTGCTCTGTCTACTAAACACACCCTGAAATAGCTTCAAAAAAGTAATTTCTCCATTTGACAATGGAGAATGCTGTGAGGTATCTCTGTTTAGAGAGGGAGTAGTTTTAGAGGATGGTTTTGGTACTTGCTTCCAGGAAACTCCAACACAAAAGTGTAAAGCAATTATTGATGAAACTTAGCTCAGCAACCTGGTAGGTTTTTCTCCAAGCTTAAAAGGCTGGATGTGCACTTTGTCTTGTATGTTCTCTAAATAAGTGGTCCTGAAACAAAATACATGTCTCCTAGGAATATCTATGTGCATTTCTAACAGGAAGTGTGAGATGGGGCATCTAACATTATTGGAAATTGTAGCAGGAAATGCTGTGTCATAAGATTCCTCATAAAAGAGTGAGCTGTACCATAACAACTCCATCAAACTCTGGACCTGTATCTTATGGTGTATTGGTAGACTCCTGGGAAAAAGGAGTCAACTCCTGACATTTAAGCAATATATTCATCACTATAGAAACATATGACATGGACTAGAACACATACAGTCCTAAGGCCACGTGTTCACTGATTAACCATGATTTCAGTGATGTGCAGATTTTTATGTGAACCATCTGCACAGGGATAATATTCATCTTACAGCAAATAACAAAATATAAATTTAAGCAGGCAGCAAGATTTGGGGGATTTGCCCTTTTCCTTGCAGAAAAGTTAGCATGATTCATCTTCTCTTGTAGTTTCCCAAGTAAGCCCCCAGCAGGTTGTGTGTATAAATACACCTGTTGAAGCATCTGTACTTTGCTCAGGCTCATACAAAGGTTATGTATAATTTGTGGTCCACAGAGTTAAGGGTGACGCAGAAACACAGAAAGTCAAGGTAAGGACT
>JBCJKH010076007.1:33799-45072 GCA_039877255.1 Loriculus beryllinus | reverse complement strand
AAAAAAAAAAAAAAAAAAAAAAAAAAAAAAAAAAAAAGAAAAAAAAAAAAAAAAAAAAAAAAAAAAAAAAAAAAAAAGAAAAAAAAAAAAAAAAAAGAAAAAAAAAGGAGGCATGAGCTGCCTTTTACTTTACCTGAACAAAGTGTGGGGTTTTACTTTTCCCTCTGAGCTGCTGAAAACGATTGCTCCCTCTTCTCCCAAAAAGCTAGGTAGTTCTTCTTTCGCTCGCAGCTCACACTTTGGGGAAGACCACACAGCTCCAGCAAGGCTGCCTCTCTCCCCTAATCCCCACTCGAGTGTGATGACACACACTAACCCCAACCATCTGTTGAAACACGTCCTCAAGCACTCGGCACAGTGGTGTGTCAAGGCGGGCTGCCCAATCCAATCGCTGGGGCTGGGTGGCTCTTAAGGAGCTGGAGGCAGAGACAAGGGCAGAAACTACAGGGCTGAGAACTCTTTAGCAAAGTAACCTGAGATTTTGAGAAAGGACTGCTATTGAAGAAAAGAGCAGAAGGGGGAGGTACTAGCGGGAAGGTAGAGGGAGTGGATTAATCTGGTGGCCAGTTGTGTTACTTCTCACAACTCCTTGTATTCCCAAGGGACCACTGGGACCCCCTCACAGTGGGATGCACAGAAGCACAAGAGCAACACTAAAATCTCTTTTTTTTTTTTTTTTTTTATGGCGGGTCGATTGAGGGCAATCTCCTCCGAGAGACGCTTTCCTAAGAGAGATAAAAGATGAGGTTGGAAATCCTGATAAAGTGCTAATCTGGGAGTCGTTTGCACCGCAACGTGACATTTGCATCCCGAAATCCTAGCTCTTTACCGTTTCGCGATTACCCCGTGGCCGCCTCCAACCTTTCCGGAAAACGGCGGAGGGAGCCCGAAGGAAAACCAGAGGGTAAGGGCGAGGCAGGGAGAAGGGAGCAAATCCGGAGGGCAAATATTGTTACTTCTGCCCAGATACCTGCAAGTCCTCCCCACGAGCCAGCGGTTCCCCGCACCTGGTGTAAACTCCTGGGCTCCCCGACGTGTTCACAGCACGCTCGCAACCGCTCCGGGGCTGCTGCCGCCGCTCCGCCACCGCAGCATGGCTGTCACAGCCCCGGCTCCGCGCCGGTCCCCCCGCACCGGGCTCCCTGCAGCGGGCTCTGCAGCGGGCTTCCCGCACCGAGCTCTCCTCACGCGGCTCGGCATCGGGCTTCCCACACCGCCCTGCCAGCAGCGGGCTCGGCACCGGGCTCCCCGCGCTGGGCTCCCTGCACCGGACACCCCGCACCGAGCTCTGGGCCGGGTGGCCGGGTCCCCGCGCTCCCTTCGCCCCGCTCCGGGAAACGGTCGCAGCAGCCTGTTGCTTTCCCCCCAGCCCAACCGCTTACGCCAGCGCCGCGCCCCCTCGGATCTTCCCTTGCGGGGTGCAGCCCGAGAGTTTAAGGCTCCCTGTCCTTCCCCTCGGGATCCGCCACCCACCCCTAGCAGGGGCTGGGGGGCTCTGGACAGTACCTCGTCAGGTCTGGACTGTGTCTAGTCTGTACCTCAGTTTCCCGCGGCCATAAAGCCAGCATTATCACAGCTTCCGCCCTCCCAGAGACACTGCCAGGAAAAATATACTAATTTACAGAAGATGTCCTGGAAGGATAGATAAGGGCCATAGAAAAGCTGCTAAATGCCAAAGAAACAGTTCTTTCCTTTCCCCTCCCTGAAATATGATAGCACGAAAGAGAGGCTTAAAATCTCAAGGGTTTTTACCTCATTTCCAAGTGCCTGACTTGACACTTGCATTAAATCTACATTTCACATTATGACAGATGTTGTGTTTTCTTTGAACTGAGAAGGGGGAACATCATTTTGGCATTAAAAGTTACTCCAAAAGTGTTAACACCCAACTTGAAGAAAGGTTTGCAATTGTGAAAAGACACTCTACCCAGCTATATGAAAGCCATACGAGAGTCTTCAAATGTTGATTTGGCTTACTTGTTCTTTAATACCTTATATAAAGCTATTTCTGAAATCACTAGTGGCAAAGTGAACACTCAATAAAAAGTGAGATTAAAAAGCTGTGGTTTGTGCCTAGTTAGTTGTTATCAGAACAGACCTGGAGAAGGGAAAAAGAAACTGTAGTCACAACTGCATTTGCTCAAATTAATCCCCAAAGTGATGATACAGTGTCTGTTTCAGCCTGTTACGTTGAAACTGCTTTCACAGATACTGGATATTCACTAAAACACTATTCCTTAATCTGCTACTTCCAGATAAATAAACAACTAAGCAATATTTTTGACAATAATATGTCGTGAAGTAGGGATGCAACTACTGTCCCTGGGGTATCTTAAGCTTTAGAATGTTGCCAGTAATGTCTTCAGGGCAAGGGTTTGGTTTGATTTTGTTTTATTCTAGCAGAATGTGGTCTGTAAACAGGCTGGATAAAGTTACACACTCGGAAAACCCTGGAGACATTATTAAACTCGTTTGCATTTTCTTTAGCTGTATTTCTTACCAGTGTTGTATTAGTAACTCTGCATTAAAAATGTATAGTGAGCAGCGATGGGTAGTATTAAAAAAACCCAAAAATTGTGCTGCAGCATCCTGTGTACTGACTCATTGTCTAAAATGCATCTCTGCTCATGACTGCTCCATTTGATGTTGGTCAGATTTAGATGCAAACTCAACAAGGTTCAACCTCTAACTACTTCTAACCACCACGAATGACAGTTATGTTCAGTACAATTATTTTACGTTGTGTTGCATGTGTGCTTACACAATGTTGTATATTATATCTGTGTGTAAATATACATAATATACTGAGCATTCACAAAATGTACAGGCCCAGTTCTGTTATTTTTTATGTGTGTGTAAGTCAGGGATGCTTCTGCTGATGCCTGTCAAGTCACAAGAGTGTAAAATTGACGCAGTTAAAAGGACCTTTAATTGCACATTTTGTACACAGAGACACATGCATGCCAACGTTTATCTTCAAAGACTCTTCAGTTATTTGTAATATAAAATTTCATCTCCAAAACCAATGTTAGCAATAACCCTCAAACTTTGTGCACGATCATGTTTTCACATAAAAGCTGCTGCTGAAGTTTTGGGATAATTTAACCGCTACTCTTGTGACTACAGCCAGATTTAGTTTGCTGTGACAGTTTATGAAAGACTTTTCTGCTGCTTCTCCTCTACCCAGACTGCCATCTGCAAAGAGTTTAGGTTTTAAAGGCTGAAATGAAAGCTGCACTGGAATAGCTGTACCTGAATACTGGGAAAATGATGCATCGTAAGAAAGGTTCTCAAGTCGACTATTGAACCTGAGAACCCCTGCTAAAGTCAGACTGACCCCACTCAGGTAAGACTTGTAACAAAATGATTAATGCTTTACCCAAGTAAAACAAGTCACTCCTAATACGCAAGATTAATTGTAGGCAACTGTGATATTGAGAAATAGTCTTGTTTTTTTTCCCAAAATTAACATGTCCCTCACTTATTAGCTCCAATTAGTTTCCATGGTAGCCAGCAGCACCTTTAAACCAGGGCTCCAGGCTTCACTCAGTGTTGCTTAGACTAAACTCACCACCTTCCCTCCAGCACAGATGGCCTTGGCAGTTTTGTGTGTCTTTGCAGACATACGTACGCATCCCCACAAGAGCACTACTGCTCAAGGACCTCATGTAATTCTCAGCTCCAGCATTTTCAGCTCTCAGAAGTAATTGAAAGAGATTTTTCATGGTTCCTGCAGCAACCTCGGTCTATCTCTGATGCCAATATGAGGAGAATTTGCTTTTTTATTTCCTTGAATCATTATAAATCTGCCCTGGATTTAATTAGTATAGGAGAGTTTATATAGGAAAAGGAGAGATTCTAGAGCAAAACTATAAATCCACAGACAAGTCCATGGTCAAATTCTAGCCTAAAATGTATAGGCTTATGTTGGGCTTGGGTGATATACTGACGAGATATAATCAAAAGGCATCTAAAATCCTGAGTGGGAAAAAAAGAATTAAATAAGGAATTACTAACAAATGTTTCTCTTTAAAGATCCCAGCAAATAGCAGGTTCAGAGAAGCATAGAAAGATACACTTCCTCATATGGAGCACAGTGAAGACCTGGAATTCCTTGCTGCAGAATGCAGTATTCAATTTTGGCAAATTAATGAAAAAAAAAAAAAAAAAAAGAAATAGTCTATTGACAGCAGTTGAATACAAATACAGAACTTCTGGTCCAGGGAATCCCTGAACTGCCTGGGCAGCTATAATTCTGTGCTTCTATTCTTACACTTTACCCCGAGCATCTACTATTTTCCACTACTGAAGAGTGCCAAGCCGAGTATACCCATGATTTAGTGTGGTACAGCTGTTCTCTCTTTCTTAAAGAATTTAGCCATTGGTAGGTTTTGGGCCACATCAGGGGAAGTATAAGAGAAATTGATTCCTTTTAAGAACTTCAGCCAAGGTTTTTAAAGGTTGGCTCATAAATCTGTGTTCAGAAACCTAAGTAAAAATGATCTGATCAAAAGTATTGAGTATACAGTAGCTGCTAGTGAAGCCAGAAGTTAATTTTATTTTTCTCCATATGTAAGCATTGAAAAGTCAGACATGGACTCATGTAAAATTTGCGTGCTAAATCCCAAACTATATTCTATGTGAAACTGCTCTGTTTCCTAACCAGGAATCACCTGAATTCCACAAACACGTAGTTTTTAAAAAGCATTCCCTTTGCTTTTAAAAGAGATTCAGCCATTCGGTGAATTCTGTGCATTCACCCATGCTGAAAACTCTTGCCCAAGGCCAATCACAATTCAGGAGTCAAGCATCCTTTCACATCAGTCTTCTGAATTGCTTCATTGGGCTCCCAGGGTGCACCTACCAAAGTTGGAGAGCCTTGAGTAGCATAGTTAAAGATCAACACTTTCTTCTAAAGTCTGGGTAGAGGCAGAAGAAACAAAATATTTATAGGACATGCAACCAAATGGAGTAGAACACGCTACTACTGTGCTTGTTGAACCTATTCATTTGAACATACTATTCCAAAAATGATTATTCTGTATAAAAATACAGATGTTAATGTGCAAAAAAACGCTGCAAGATTCAGTGAGCTACATACAGTGCAAGTACTGGAAAATGCAGGATTCCGTATCCTAGAAGCATGGATGCCAGTTCAGGTGTCCCAGAGCAATTTCCGTATTTTCTGGGGTATGTATATCAGCATATACACATACTCTCTCTGTATGAATCCATATGCTAGGTACAAAACGACTACTTTACATGCATTAAGGGTACAGTTCCAGACTCACAATTACCTTCCTGTGCATAGCTCTTGTGGGATGGCAGAGTCTAACCTTCAGTTTTTAAAGGAAGCTCTCCTGCTCTTCTCCATCTCCCCAGCAGTGGAACTGGATGGTATGAAAGTTATCCCCAACTACAATTTAAGTCACATCTGCAGTGCTAAAAACGGTTCCCCTGAGGGGTAACCAGAGCAGAGGATAGAGTGCAGGAGAGACAGACAAAAGTTCATAATTGACTCAGTTCATCACAGGACTTCACAATTTATCAGATTGTTGTCATCTCCATCACATGTCCCCAGGAGATTAATGGTTGCAATGATCCTCAGTCCCAATTTTGTGTTGCTTCCCTTCCGTTCCCTCCCAAAATACTGATTCTCAGTTACTGTTTCTCCTAAGGTAGCTCCCTTATTCATGGTTGCATAGAAATTCACTACCAAGCAAGGCCACTGCAATAATGAAAAAAAGACAAGCTTCTTATTTGTCTCACAAGTTTCTTACTTACTTCTCAATCATCAGGAGAGATATTAGATTTGTCATTGCTAAACTCTTTTTTAAGTACCCAAAAATAAAAAAAGAAGAAGAAAAAATCCCAGCAAATGAAACCCTGCATATTTGTCATGTCATGCTTAGGGGAAAAAAAACCTGAACCAAAAAACCAAAACAAAGCCAGGAAAAGTTTTTCCAAGCTAGAGCCTACTATGATGATTTAACGCACTGAGAAGCTGTGGTTCTTCCCTTCTGAGCTGCCAGTTGGCCAAGAGTTCCAGCTCCAGCACAGTAAACAAGTGATCAGTGAGTCTGGGAAGAGCTCAACAGTTGGAAAATAGGGGCAAATAAAGGCAGGAAAATCAACAGACTTAAGCAGTCAGCACAAGGTAGGTGATCCCGTGCTCAGCAACATGGAAAGCACTAAGGGGAGAGTATATATGGAGTCTGTAAGGCTTTAAAGTGTGAGAACTCAATGAGCAATGTGCTCTCAGAACTTCTGCTGACTTCACAATTTTGGACAGAGTTCAATTTCATTACTGGAAAAAACTGAGGTAAACCATCCAATAGTTAAAAAAAATGCTTAAAAATGCAACCCAAGCGCACGGAAAATGGACCCAAAACTTTAAGCTCACTGAGAGCTTCTTAACTTGAGGGGAAATCTGGCACACTTCAGACTTGCAGATGGCACTATTAAACAAGTCAACTGCTAGATTTTTAGAAGTCCATCCGTTGTCTTAGTGATCATAACCCCACCACATAAAGGGGTGGTATGAGTTTATAGAAAGGGTCCTGATGGGTCACAGCTGCTACTGCTTCCTCAGGTTTTCCAGCCAGCTAGTGAAGTATTTATCCCTTCTTCCAAGGAAAATGTCCTCACAGGATGTGTACTTCATGGTACATGACTGTGCTTCAAACTCCGCAACCATTCTGGACAGTGAGAAGTTGCTGCTACCACAGCTAAAGCACTTACAAGAACCTGCCAGCTCAAACACTGGCATTTCAGGAAATGGACACTATGCCATTACCCACCAAAATAAACCAACCACCCTCATTTTTCCATGACCACTTACTTCATGGTCACGAGCAACCCTGGAATATTCCTACGACCATAACAACCCATGAAGGAGCCCAGGTCAGCAGCTGTCTTAAAAACACAAGCCAAGAAACATGTGGGCTTCTCGGAGACTGGCCCAAGGGCAGACTGAGGCACTGAAAGAGCAGCATGAGCAAGCTCACATGAGACCCCATCCAGTCAGTAATTATTACAGGGATTATAAAGCCTTCAGGACTGTCAGTTCTGCTGGTTTTTACTAGCAATAAACTCCCTTACAAGAAACAGAGAAAGAGCTATGGTTGCTTCTGCTCCACCTCGATCTTGCAAGAGCCCATGCTTTCAGCATGGGTGCTCCCACACCAGGCTGACCGGTTTAAGTGCAAGATGAAAGTTTCAGATGTTCTTATTGCTACTTTGCTTTTCTGCTTTTAAAACCCTTTAGTCTGGACTCTCAGTAAAGTCCTTCTCTTACTTGTGCCTGCCAATGAGGATCCAGAAAGTCTTACAGCACAACAGAAAATGTAGCCAAAGCTGTATCTCCTCTTGGACATGCAGATGGAGCCCAGGAACGGTCCAAACCCAGCCGGCTCAGTTTTGCAGAGACATAGACAGCTTCCATTTCCACCAGTGGATAACACACCAGTGGGGGAAAAAATACAAGTAAAATAAACAGTCCCCATGGAACGCACTAACACACAAGGGTCAATAAAGCAACCCCTATGAGCTCTACCAAGTGGCCAGGATCCAGAACAGCATCCCGTCCCCACCAAGGGTGAGATGTTCTGCCTGTCAGATAGAGAGGGCCAGAGCCCACAGCCAACGCCTGCAACATGTTAACGAACCCACAGCTTCAACTCTGTAAAAGAAAGAGTCCAATCTGGTGGTTTCGAAACACCAGCCCCGTTGATAAAGTATGAAATATTAGCATTGTTTAAGGTGACGAGCCCGACTCAAGGCCTCCCCATCCAAGAATTGTCATGCCTGTAACACAATATTGATGTGGTGGCTTATAATTCTTACTTTACATAAAAGCTTCATTGTGTGCCAAATTCAATCTCCACAGGCTACCTGAGCCACAGATTTTTACAAGTCTACATTTCAGCGCTGTGAGTCTACAATACACATAATTTTCAATTATGTTAGGGCAGAACAGGATCACTGCCTATATAACATTACTGGTTGGAGGAAATGAGACTCAGCCCTACTGCCGAGAGAGCTAACTGGATCCAGATGGCGAGCTGAGCGAGGCAGCGTCCGAGGGAGCGACGTCGCAGCAGCCTCCCCCCTTCCACAACTCTCTCTTTCACAATGGAAGGAGATGCCAAGCCATGGTTGGGAGCTGGGAGCTGGGACAGGACAATGCTTGGGCAGAGGGGAGTTGCAGCATGGCATGGGGAGGGCAGGGGAGGAGAGGAAAGAGGCGTGCTTGCTTTTGCAGGTTTACTACAGCCGCCCTACACTGCGATATTCTTATTAAAGAGGAGAAAAATTAAATCTTGTTACAGCAAAGAGGTAAATCCTTTCCTTCCTCAAGCAACTAAATAGCAGGAAATCCTCTTCTCTGGGCTCTAAATGCAGATTTGAGCCAGACGGTTCCTCTGATTTGCAAGGAGCCCGCACAAATCCGAAGCCGACTTTCCCAGCCTTCTGACACTGCCTTTACATTCCTGCACCAGGGGGGAAGGGTAGGAGGGAGGGAAGTTCCCACCATCCTGCTCCTGCAAATGCTGGACATGGGCTCGCTCCTCTCCCGCTTCTGTGTCTCAAGTGTGGAAATTAGGACTTGCCTGTACAAACATTGAACTTTTCAACAAATTAACTCTAACAAATCTGTGCAAATTATTTCGGAGTGAAACTGTTGAAACGGGCTCTGCTGGCCTGCTTCTAACATTTTTTTACATGTCATCTTGGCGTTAGTGTTTTATTCCCTGTTTAACAATATGATCTGATGGGGATCATTAGCATGTGTGTGTGTTTAAGAAAAAAAAGAAGAAGTTTTATGGCAAGTCTCAGAGAGCTTAAGCAAAATAATTGTTAAGCTCCAGGCCTCCGCACAAAAATTAAAACATGTATGGGGCGAGCATACTTGAGAGAAACCAAACCTTTTAAAAAGGCTGTTAAATTGTCAGCACAAGTGAAAAGGCAAATGATTTGAACAGCACAGATTTCTTCTGTAGAAAGGGAGCAAAAATGACCTTAACCACCCTACCCTCCACTTGTATGAGCATCACGTCCGCACCTCCATCTGCAGCCATAAGGTCCTGCAAAGCACAGACCCACTGAGAGCAGTTTTGCATGCCCACCCCGCAAACATCTCCTAAAGTGGCTGCCTTCCTGGGCAGCAGTAGAGCAAACGAACATCTTTCCCAAGGTTTCACAGCAGAGTTGGTCAAAAGCAGCTAAAACTCACACTGCAAACTAGAGGAGTTCAGTGGAAACTCTTACCCAGAGCCAGCAGCCACCCCCCATGCCGGGGCCAGGCTCACAGCCCTGATGGAAGGGATGGCACAGAGCTCGCAGGTGTTTCCGGCACTGGTGTCCAGCCTGGATCTGTTCCCTTGTCAGGCTATTGTTTTCACTGCTGGAATGCCCTACGAGTGATGTCCCACAGCATATAAATACATAGACTCCATTAAAAAAATAAAGCTGTATTTTTAAACGGAGGCAAAGCTGCACAACACTTCCCAGCTCAGGTTTCCTGCAGCTGGTGTGTATTAGCTCCCAGGAACTGGAACAAGCAGGAGCAGGGCTCCTGGAGTGAGCTTCATGCTAGGGGCCTCCAATACTTCCCCTCAACATGGGACCACATCTCCACCTTCAAAGTCTGCACTTCCTCCCTGCATCATAACATGCCATGCAAGCGGAAATATTCCTGGTCTTGCTGTTGTTAGTCTCTCCTTTGGCCAGCACAGCAGACTCACATGGAAGTACACACCTGGGTATCAACTTGGAAGTTCAGGAGTTTCTGTGATATTTAGTTAACAACTCTTCTGGGAGGGGGCATAGAATCATAGAATAGTTAGGGTTGGAAAGGACCTTAAAGATTATCAAGGCAAATTTCAATCACAGATAGTCCAGTAGGAACACAGGAGAGTGCAATGCTGAGGAAAGGGCTGAAGTTTATGGGGAAGGTGTTAGGAACGAAGACAAAGCTTAACAAGATTGTAATTCTCTCTGAAGACAAGAATAACAGTTGCAAGAGGATAATCATCTTGGCACCTACAAAAAAAAGCCTGAAACCTACTGGTGTCCCCACTTAAGTCAGAAGACAAAGCTTCTAAGGACTCAAAAATAGACCCTCAGTCTCTGCTCTATCCCTTCATTTACCTCAACCCCTTATTTTTGGTCTTCAGTTATCATCTTGCTTGTGGAGGTGTGCAGTGGGAGAGCAAAACCTGAAGCATTCATTTTGAATAACTAAAGGAGATTGCTGAAGGAACTTAAAAAGGGCCTCCAGTTCCTTGCAGATCTGCAATGTCTGGAATTTTTTGTATGAGAAGTAGTAGACACCACCCACGACGTTCAGCCCTTCTACAGAATATGTAATGTACTACAACAAGGCACAGGGGAGCTGCTCAAAATGAGAGCAACGAAGCTCATTTCAATGAGACTGATCCTTTCCACACAAAAAGATTTCCCCACAGCTCTCAAGAAATGAAAGCGTGAAACTGTAAAAAACCAGAAGTATTTATCACATATTTCCATTTTTTTTAAACCAATATCACCCTTAAAGCTATTGGAACACTGAAAAAAGAAAACTGAATAAAATACAGAAATAGGGATAAAGAGAAAAAAGGAACTAAGTGTTGAGTACCTGCACACAAGGCATTAAGCATTTGAAATACCACTTAATTCACCAGCACTGGTATCAGCCAAGCCATCTTGTGCTATGTTCCTGAACAAGACATTTCTAATGCCTTGAATTTCCCTGTTATTGAGAACTTGAGTGACCTTGCCTCCTTCCCTTCCAGTAACACACAAGAGTCCCTGAAATGGGGGCCTTGAGTTGCTCATTTTAATATTTCGCCTGTGCCTTTGTCACATCGCTCAAGTGCTTCTAGGGCATGAAAAAGGAGGAGGCTGAGTCCTTCACATTAAAGTTACGGAAAAGTGTTAGTGACTGAACAGAGATAATCTCAAAGGGGGGATGCCTGACAGCAAGAATCCTGCGATCTGGAAGTGCCCCACTGAAGACACAGAGCAATCAAAGACAATGGGCAGAAGAACGCCTGTTTCAGGGTGGAACAAAACATAAAGAAATAGTCTGAGCTCCATGGCACCTCCACAACTGCTGTTCCCTCCCGGGTGAGCATTTTGAGTGGAGGTGGAGGCATGTCCCAGGAGCACCACATCAATTGCTCTCTCCTGACTGATCACCAGGCTGTGTCCTCACAGCACACACAGCTCTTCTCCCACATCCTGGATGAGATGCAATGTAGCAACTACAT
>JBCJKH010076007.1:0-33699 GCA_039877255.1 Loriculus beryllinus | reverse complement strand
TGACTTCACAATTTTGGACAGAGTTCAATTTCATTACTGGAAAAAACTGAGGTAAACCATCCAATAGTTAACAAAAATTGAAAAAGTGCCAACAATTTAGAAGCCAGAATGTCTCATAGCTCTTAATGTTAATTATGAGCAAATTGATGACCAATGGTCACCTTTAAGTCCTTCTCTTTTACATAATTCTCATCTTTGCTCTTACTCAAAACTTTCAGCCTGAAAAAACTTGAGTGACAAAGAACAAAGGACTTGAATTACTGCTAAGTTAAACTCACCAAGATCAGTAAAACTGTCATTATAGAGGTTCAATCTTACATTTCCCCCCTTGAGTATGACTCCAATATTGCATATAATCAAGGTATCACTTGCCTAAAAAAACAACTATGTTCTTGATGTTGTTCTGGGAAGAGCGTGGGAATACACATAGTATAACGTACAGATTCATTTTTTTCCAAGAGTCAAGGAAGCAACAGCCCCTGCAGCCCTTTTATTTATTTTTTACAAAAAAGCATCAGCAAATCTCACAACACTTGAGGAAAATATTTCATTTAACCCCTTTGTGATCTCATCTCAAACATAATGATGAGAATATTTGGGAGCAGAAAGACCAGACACATTGCAGGAGCAGCTATACCTCTATATAGCAATTTTTATATGGTAGCAAAGTCCTTTCAGTCTCACTTCTGTTTTGACTGAGAAAACAAGTCAATATGATTAGGTTACCTCTTGTATATAATTAACTTCAGAGTTGCACCTGCTAAAACAATTAACTTCAAGGAAATCGGCACCTAATTTAAGCACCTTCAAATAAACAGGTAGGCTATTGCAGCTGTAATAGCTGGTAGACTCACTCAAGGCTTTTTGGATCGTAAATCTTGACCTAGTCATAACACCTAAGGTAAGCACATACTAACGTCATATAACAGTCCTAAGTCACCAAAAGAATGATAAGCCACTATTCACTGCATAGGAGAATGCATTTGCTGGAACCAAATCTTCCTAACATTGTTTCGGGTGCCACTAGTACCTTCTACACATAGGAAGGACTTAAATGCCAATATCCATCCCTAAAAAAGTATGTGTAGACGTGTCTAGATAATGTTTGCATGCAGAATCAAGTATATGTGCATATAAAAATGCATGTATGCATAGGATTATAGATATACAATTCTACATCTAAGTTCTTGTTGCTGGACTTAAAGTAAAGATATAATAGATTGCAAACCAATTAAAAAGTATGTTTAATTTAAACAGCATCAAAAAGTATGTTTATAAACATGATCTTAAATAAGAATTTGAATGTAGCCAGCTACTTCAAGAAAAAAAAAAAATTAACTTAATATGCTTATCCCACTGACCCAAACCACTCGTCATTCCCCTTCTAGGTGACAAAAGCCCAGAAAGTTCTCATTCTACTGCTGAAACCTCTAGTTCACCTCCTGAAGACAACTATGGCTCACACCTTGTGTCAGTATAAAAAAAAACTATCTCAGAGAAAACTCAAAATGTGAGGATGGAGTACAAACCGAAATGTGATACTGAAATGTGATACTGAAAAGGGTCAAGAGAGAGCCATTAACACGAGGTGGAGAGCTACTGGAAGACATCATGATTAGTTTGCAGGTCAGAACAACCCCTCTAGATGTACAAAAGTCCCAAGACCAGGTGCAGGTCTTGCATCAATGTTGGGGGGGGGGAGGGGGGGTGAGTGATGAAGAAAATAGAGATATAATTTTTTTCCAAGCAGAGCAGGTTTAAGCAGATGTGAGTGATGTCATCTGAGAGGCCTACTGAGCATCAGACTGTTTGGCTGTATTGACTGGATGTAACTCTGTGGTCCCAAAGGTGAAGAAAGGATAGGTAAAATTCAGCATTGTAGTAGTGGCAGAAAGATAGAAAAAGATAAAGGACAGAAAAAACCCACACTATTTTGGAGAACAAGAAAGTATTAGTAAAATTTCAGGAAAGCAAAAGAGACTGAGGGCATTCAAGCTGGGCAGCAAGGAGCTAGATTGTTTTCAAAGAAAGGGTAAGCATTTGCAGGGCTTAGGGAAAGGTTTTAGGGAATAGTTGCAGGAAAGGGCTGTTAACAGGGGTTTTTGAAGCATTTCAGGGAAGTTTTCACAAAGGACAGTCTGAAAAAACAGACACTGGGCTGCAGAGCCTGCTGTCTGTGGCATTTCTGAAAAGCTGTGGGTAAGAGAAGATATTTCTGACCCTTCTGACAGTCTGCCCTCTCTATGCTTTCTCTTCAACTCTGTGGCACAGGAAGATCATGTTCCTTATTTTCATAGCTTCACCCATTCTCTATCAGTACCCACAGCTCTCCTTCACTGCCATTTAACACAGCAGTCATGTTCCCTGTCTCTAGGTAGTCCCTTGGCACTTTTCAGGCTGTGACCACTATAAAGGAGATGGGACACAGGAGAGAGGAAAGGGGCAGGACTGAGAAGTCTGGCTGGAAAAGCATCTGCTGCTCCTGGTGTTACTGTGGGCCTGATCAGCCCTTTAGCTCTCTCTCTCCTGTCCTCTCTATCCAAGCAAAATCTACTACAGTAGCAGAGGGAAAGTCCCAACACAGTCCCATCTGCTGTCCTCAGGTTGACACTTACCCAAAACCTCCTCTCATAGCAAACATAATTACTATTTACTCTCAGTGGTAATTTTGGGCACTGAATCTTTTCCAAGCTTGTGTCAGTGAAGTTGAGTTTAAAAAAAAAAAAATAAAAAAAATTGAAGCAGGAAGTTGTAATATTTGCCTGGCTGGTTTATTTTGTTTTTATTAGAATTCCACATTTGGTTGAAGGGAGGGAGAAATATTTTTCTCTTCCTTCATTATGGTATCAATGAGTGGGAAGGTGGAACCTCATTACCTAGACTTGTATAGGAGGCAGAGGCATTTTTTACTTCTGTATGGTCCTAGGAAATTCTGAGCATTTTTTATAGTTGGCTCATTCTCCTCCCAAGGCTGTACACATTGCTCTAAAAGGACAGAAATGCCTTTTGCAACTAGGTTTGAAATTTGTTTTCATTCCACACTTTAATAAACCCAAGGCCTTTCTAACACTTTCTTCAAATTGAATGCTATCAGAGAGTCAATTTTACACTGAAAAATCAAAATTTGCAAAAGAATTGTAGTAAGGTCTGTGGTCTGACATGCAGTCCAACACCCAGCTCCACTGAGGCAGGTAGGGGCTGCTTTTCAGGTGCAGGTGATGCAGCTTCAGAGGGCAGGTTCACATCCCACAAAACACACTGGAAGCAACAATCCATCATTTTCCATTGCTCTGCTCCTCCGGGTTCTTGTTCCTGCTGACTCATTTACTTAAACATTAGCTAACCACATTTTTTTTTTCTTTTTTTTTAATGCCTAAATTTCAGTGACATTGAATGAGAACATAAAGCTATAAAAACGCTAGTGGTGACACAAGAAAAGGCACAGAAATGTACAGCCAAGGGAGAGATGGAAGAAAATACGTTTCCTTTCAAAGCCAGTCTCATCTCAAATGGTGTTAAGCTGATCTTAAAATCAATTTTTGGAATTCAAACTAACTCCAGGTAAGTCAGACTGGAGAAGCTCTACAAGTGTCATTTGCTGAAGGGTGGCATGAGGAATAGAAAGTGCTCTACTAATGGGCAATTGTCCCACTACAGGAGACGAGACCTGTCACTGAAATGCTGAATTACCTCAAGAGGCAGTCATCAGAAACAAGCACTTTTTTTAGGCATTAGCTCAGGTGCTGTTTGAACCAGATTCATCAACAGTAGAGAAGTTTTCAGTGAAGCTGAGTTTGATTTCCTCCTACTAGTAGTCTTAGACAGAGGTTAGTGCCTCTGCCATATTTGTTTGAGAGACATGAGGAGGCTGACCTTTCCTGTCAGGAAGATAGCTTGACATGGGAACTCCATAAATAGCCTTGGCTTGTGCTGGATATATATTCTGCCAAAGAGTGCCCTTTTGAAGTAATCTTCTTTGGGTCTCAAGAAGGCCTGGATGTATTTTCCAGATAAATGAATACGGAGTTTTTTAAACCTGCTGTAAGGGTTTTTAACCCTGACTATTACATGCTATCACATTATGGGCTAGCTCTACCTGAACTTTCTGAGAAGAAAAATAATTTTTATATATATATATATGTAAGTATACACACACCAGATTTTACTGCATTTAAGATTTTCCCTTTTAGTTGAGAGCCCCAGGAAAAGAAAAAAGCTTTTGACGTGTAGTTTTTCCAGAAGCAGCTGACAGCCTGAACCAAACTTTGTGCTTTTACAGCCTTGCCCTGCTATGGGACCAAGCAGATTGATAATCTCACTGAAACAAATAATATTTACCCTTCTACAACGTACCTTTTCGCACGAATCTATAGCTAAGTTTCAAGACAGCTGTACCTGAAACACACATAGCAATGTGACAGCTGATCAATAGCTGTGTCACAGCAGTAATAATAAAGACATGCTAACAAACCACGCATTAGAGCTGATTGCAGATATTGATCTCTGCCTGTCTCATATGCTGATATAAAAGCCTAACAAGTGAAAGTAGTGAAGTTTGCTGACTATTTTAGCTGCGGTTTCAGCTAAAGATCTGACCTGCTCTCCTGTTATCTTTCTTAAGAAAGTCCAGAGAGGTATTTGACCACTGAATGACAGTAATCATTGGCATATTTTTAAAAATACAGCTTTCCACTTGTGATGAGTTACTTAATAAAATAGAAGTTAGTAATTCTTACTGGTACAGCAGTTTCCTGTGGATTTTTTCTCATTCCAGTGTTATCCCTGAAATTAGCACAACCTAAGGCAGCTTGTGTTAACTCTTTTCTTATGCTAAATAGCCCTTGTTAGTTTAACAGAACAAAAGCTCTGATTGTAAGTGCAAATATGTGTGAGAATCTAGAGTCAAAGCACATTGGTGGCTTTTTTTCTGAATGACTTGCCTTGCTGCAAGTTTCCAAATAAAGATTTAATTGCACCCACTTGCATCAATTACAATATCAAAGCCCAGAAGTTATAAAAACAGAAGGTGCATACACAATGGCTATTTCACAGTCTGTTTTGAAAACAGATTAAACACAGTTATAATGATCATTTCTTCAAAAGAATTTAGAGATTATCAGAAACTGAACAGATTGTGAGGTTTAATTGAAAACTCAGTCCGAATTCATTGTATCCCTCCATCCCAGCCTGGTCTCCTTCATAGCATTCAACAGAATAGTTAATGAGCAGTTTTAACAGGGGGAGACTGGAAACCAGGAAATAAATATGGTTGCAGTATCCAGTTCTTAGTATTGCAGTACCAGTGGTACTTTTGGGTGATCTCATTTTCTGCACTTATGTTTTGATGCAATAACTCTTAGCTGCTGGATGTATAACTTAGCAATTCATTATAATAACCCAGACACTCTTCGTAGGCTCGCTGGATTTGAAAATAACTATCTGCACATTTCCAAGGAGAAATGTCTCCTATATACTTGAAAGCCCTTTGTGACTCTGAAATTTCAATAACTTTCTCAAAAGAATAAAGCAAATAATGCAAAAAGAATCTTTTTATGTTTTAAATATTAATAATCACAAAGACATTGGTTTACACCACAGAAATTCCCTGAAAGTGTTCTGATGCAGATTGTACAGTACAGTGCATATTAAAAGTAAACAACATCAATAATACTTTTGAGAAACCCGGGCCTAAATTTGAACCTCATTGAGGCAAATTAGAAATGTTTAATTGATATAGCTCAATAGTTATTTGATCAAGATATAAGTTCTACTACATACTGATTGGTGAAAAGTCAGGAATATATTGAAAAATGTGGAGAAAATGAATATAAGGGTTGACAGAAGGAACTCCTTTATGAACATATGTATTGGTTAGGTCATTTCATCTTTTTTACACAAAGATAGTATTTCCTGATATAGCTATTTCCACAAGCAGAAATACATTATAGACCTAAGGCCCTTCATATAGCATGTTTCCTCAAGACAGTTTCATTGGAATTTGAATCTAATAATTTTGCCAAAGCAGCAGCCAGTGGTGAGAGTGCTTCCCATCCTGGATTAAACCTCAGGATAAGATTGGATCATCTGGACTCTTCCTAAACACACCCATGTGGTCTCTCAATTGTCCCCAGTGTCAGGTCAGGGCTTATCACTGCTTTGCTGTCATACTCCCTTCAGCTACTTAGAAACTCTCTGCTGGCCTCAGACCCCATCCCTAGGGAGCCCCAGTTTTATGAATGCAGAAGACATTCCCTCATATCTGCATAGCACTTGCCTTTGCAAAAAAAAAAAAAAAAAAGACATTTCAGTGTTTCAGGCAAGTGAAAAAACCTTTTGGAAAAGTTGCTGCCTCCTAAGTTTACCTGGCTTTTTACTCTCCTAATTCTTAAAGCTGAATTAGAACAGTGGTTTAAATCATTTGAATTTCTGTGAGGAGATGAGGCATTTTAATCATACTGACATTTAAAGTATCTGGTGATATATCCATTGCATAATTGAAAATAAAAATTAAAATATTCTAAAAACATTCGCTAGTCTAGAATATCAAGGACACCAGCTAAGGACATTGAAGGATTAGCAATCACAGCCAAAGATAACCAGGTGGCCAATTCAAATGCATTACAAAACCTTTCTGAAAAGTAGAAAACCGCTGTGGTTTTACATCAGATCGTATTTCCATGCAGTTCTGTCACTGTCTTTTTTCATATTGCAAGCAGTCTCAGAAACAAGTTTAGCAATCACCTACATCTCACACAAGTTCAAGTGCTGGCCTGACAGGAGCTGTGATGGACATCTTCTCCACGGTCCCTGCAGAGTTGCTTCTCATCCTCTGCCAGGAAGATCCGGCGGCTCTGGCACATGGCAACAGCCTGCACACAACCAGCATGGACTGCCTCTCACAGCAAATGTTACTGTGGGAGAGAGAGAGGCTCAAAAACCTCTCATGTGCACAGAGTTGGAACCACAACATATTTTGTTCATGAGAGACTTATGCCTGGTGACTGGCATCAAGTCTTGGGTTTTGGGAAAAAAAATGGATAATCTGGATTCACCTGCTGTCACAGAGGGAGAGTATGTGAGGTGCCCTAGATAGCAAAGGCCACAATGACACCTAGCATGCACCTTAAGTGCATGGCAGGGAAAAGAAAAAGATCGCAGACATTGAGTAGTGTGAAGAATGGGTTGCCTGTCATACTCCCCTCAGGATCAATAAGCGTGGGCCAGGCAAGTGCCTTATGTCCACTGTTACCACTGAGATCACAATTTCTAATCATTTCCCTTCAATCCATACTCTCTCCAAAGCATTTTACTACTGTTTTCCTCAGTTTAAATGTATATGCTGTAGTCTTGATATAATAAGCAGACACTGAGAGAAGGATACATTGTTTTAGAGATGTTTGAGTAACTCAGAAACCTTTGAACAAAAGAGCAGAAATTCCATGAAATTTATTTTAATTACCTGGTATTCTGGGACCAAGAAGTTTTGAAATCAAATTAATGTAATGAGCCTTTAAAATCTACATTTGGATAGATAAACAATAGTGCTGAGCATTGCTATTGCCTCCACCTTGTAAGGGATGAGCAAATGGCACCCAGGAGATGTGTAGCCACTCAATCAGCTGAGTGAGTCAGTGGCTCTGATAAGCCATCAGTGTAAATGAAAAGCAGGGATGAGAACTAGCTCTGAGAAAGACCCTGACATAGAAGAGTTACACAGTCTATGCCTGTGCATTTCCAGAAAGAGCAGTGAAAACTGTGCTCCCCGACACACCCTCCTGCACCATTAATGCTTGATTTCTTCTTTAAAACACAGAACTAATGAAACTTAAAGGAAAAGTATATGAGTAAATAAAGGCTCCTAGGAGAAGAGGGAGAATGTTTTTGGGCTGCAGCAGAACAGAAATGAGCACATTCTGCTAACAAAACAGTGCAGCTAACCTTAGGGGCAGAAGAGTGAGGTGTTACATTTAAAAAATGCATTGCAGAGGTTTTGTCATTTTACACATATAGGAACAAGCCCAGCAGGACAACGCTAGTGTGCGGCCAGGAGATTTACTCTGAATTCACACCAGCGCCACACAGCAGAATTAGCATCACAGTCTCTGGGGAACAGCTCCCTTTTGGTCAAAGTATTTTACAGATAGGTTGCCAGGAACTGAAACCCAGTGGAAACAGCAGTTCCTAAACTAGGACTCACCCTCTGGGAAGGAAGGGGGGGTACCAGAAATACTGGCAGGGCTGAAAGCTGAGATGAGCAGCTGTAGTCTTGACTGCTGGATGAGTTGGGGAGGAAAGGGAGGAGAGACAAGGGTCACAGATAGTAGAGTTCACTTGGGAGAGGGGCACGGGAAAAATGGTTTGGGAAATGCTGTGGTGCTGTAGCAGAAGCCTTTTTTTTTTTTTCCCAAATCCCTTCTTTTCTATTGTTGTTTCCATGTACAAAAGCAACCCATGCAAAGACAAAGGCTTAAAACTGAAAGGCCCGGCACATTTTTCCTCATTTCAGTATCAAATATCTCCTGTGATATTTGCAATTCTTACACCATAAATAGACATGCTTGAACACAGATCTCATTTCCTGGTTTCTCAGAATACGACATCCTCTTCCTACTTGCCAGTTTCTCACATCTCTCCGTGCTTAGTGCTGGTGGCCTGCCTTTCCCCACCATTGTAACGGTTGTTCTCTTTTCCAGCAGCCACAGCCTCGCATTCAGTAACCTTTGCCCTTCAATTCGATCAGAGCCAAAATGCCACCTTTAGAAAACTAACGTACCAGAGAAAATGGAAATATGAAGCTGGGCAACCCAATGTGCTGTTATCTTAGCCTTTTTGCCACTGAGTTTTTTTTTCTGGACTTCACCTCTGGGTTTTAAATTCAGGAAAGATTTTCCAAAGGAACTGCGAGTATCTGAAGACTTGGGATCTCCTCATGAGCACAGCCCCCTTTAAAACTGATCTTCTACCAATATGGTAAATTTGAGGGAGAACAAATGTTTACTGAAAAAGAATAGTACTTTACCTGCAGGCTTCTTTGAAGTATTTCTGTCATTAATAGGAATTTCATTGAATTATCTTGCCATTCCCCAAATCAGCTTTCTGCTGACACAAGAGAGCTTCACCTTCTTTTTGATCCTACAAGTGAAGCCATGTGGAAATGATTGAGAGTGACGTCACAAGTTCAGCATTATGATTTAAATTTGGGATCAAGCAGGAGGAGGGGAAAAAAATTACACGCATCCACGATTTCTGTGTTTGGGTCATTCACATGCAGGCTTAAAAAAAGTCTCAGTGGATATGAAAAGTACCATGGGATCTTTGAATAGGAACTATTACTTACCCTCATATATATATTATATAATATATATATAATCTCCAAAAATTTGCCTTCTTTCCTAGTCTTTCATTATGTGATTTTTTCTTTGCTGTTGTCAGTACTGGAGGTAACTGTTTTGGTGATACTATACGTAAATAAGTTTTAGATCTTTCAAAAGGAGAAACATGTTTCCATAAATTCCAGACCCTTTGTAGCCTTTCAAGCTGATGACCCAGAGCAAGTAACACTCAAAATCACCAAGTTTAAAACACTCACCTGCAATTATTATTAATTATAGTAAAAATCAGGTAAGTGTCTGGGAGGAGACATTTTTAAAAAAGGACATTTACATACAGAAAAGGCTGAACAAGTAAATTAGGGGTCAGAAAAAAACTCTATATGCTTAGTTCATTACCACAGAAGACTAAGAAAGGAGTGGTCAATTTTGCATCAGGAATCCACCAGGAAGAAAGCTCCTCAGTTCCCCAGCAGAACTCATAGCATAGCTGGAGATGAAATGGTAGAGTTTTCTCAGCTGAAGTAATGCTCCACTGGGACTTACTACTAAGAAAATGCCATCTTCTCTTATCACGAAGAACACAAGTAGCCCCTTTTGTGAAGCTTGCTTTAGCCAGTCCTAGATTCTGCTTTATTGTTGCACTTTTTACTGCATTCAGATCAGAGGAAGCTGGGAAGAATGTGATACACAGGATTGTTAGTTCACTTTGGATTGGATAAATCTCGGGAATTTTTTTCTTTCTTTCTTTCTTTCTTTCTTTCTTTTTTTTTTTTTTTTTTTAACCAAAGGTCTTTGGAAGCTGAAAAGAGTTTTCCTGTAACAGAATTTTAGGGCAATGTGAGCAGAGAGGGTTGAGAACAGAGCAGGACCTGTGGTAGGGTATAAAAGGACATCCAGAAGCATTATGACAGGCGCAAAAGAAACTAGGGATCTACACAGAGGATTCAGTTCTTTGACCTATCAAGTAAGATAGTACATGCATACGTTTCCTTAAGTAGAGGTAGATATCTTTTGCCATCAATGAATAATGTTCATCTTTAACCTCTGATCCAACAGCAAGCTCATACTAACAGTATATTCCTCTGTATGTGACTATTTAGATTCATATGCAGTCTGTGGCTTGCAGTATCCATTAAATCTCCCTTGTACCACACCACAAGAAAATAAATGAAGAAGACAAGAACTTTTAGCTCCAAGCCTCATTTTGATGTTTAAGCTTTTCCTTGCTTCTCCAGGGATATTCATGTCAATATCTTAACAAGGGAATGACAGCCATCTCCATGCCTGAAAAACTTGTGCTCAAACTCAGGAAACCATTAATGAAGTGGGATAGGGGTCATATATTTTCTCAGAGCGATAGAGTAATTCTCTATCGTGCAGCACAAGCTTCAGCGCAAAGTCAACTTTAACAAAAGCATCATCATGATCAGTTCAAATGAACAACCAACCAACCCTCAAACAATAGCCAAAAAGACGATCACAAAACAATATGACTTCAAAAGTACCTGTTGTAGTAATTTACAGTCGATTTTGATGCTACTGTGGAAAAGCTTCCTCAGAGTTTTCTGCTGTTGAGCAGAAAATATTGCTAACTCCAAAGCTGATTTACAATTAAGATCCTGGTTAATCTAGCTGACTGCAAGTGTCTACTGTCTTCCCCAAATTGTCCTTTCATTTGAACATTAAAGAAGAACTTAAACTAGGATGTGGTCTTTATGAAAGCAGTGCTTTCAAATGGAGTCACTTATGAAGAGTTATGCAACAAGCACAAGTTTTCAAAAATAAGGACATGTATTACATATGACATATGAAAAGAATGTGGACATTTGCATTAGTGTCACATTCTAGTACATATAAAATATTTCTTTTCAGAAAAATGTAGTAATTTACAGAAGGAAGGTGAGGTAAATTACTATTGTAATATTTAGATGACATTTAGATGATATCACCTGTTTTATTCATCTGATAGTTGAACTGAATATCTTTATAAATTGCTTTCTGTGGTGTAAAATGGCAGTTGCTTACCATGGAGGTGAATATCTGTACTCCTAAGCTGAATGAAATGCACTTGAAATCTAGAGTTACTAAGCAAAGACCTGCAAGAGAAGTTACAGGAGTTACAGCCCTGAAGGAGAGATGGAACTGCCTCCTCCACTCAGGAGTTTCCAGGATGAAGGCAGAGAACTGGCAGCACAGACAGCTGCCTTGGGCAGCAGCCTGCAGGGAGAAACTGCGGTTGGTCCATGCTTTTTCTGCCCAGATCATAGTCCCATGTACAAGGGAAAGTTCAGTTTCATTGTGTTCCTGGGTTAATATGTTGAAGAGGCTATTTCCAGCAGACATGGAGAGTAGTCAGCTACAAGCCATCCTAGCATCTTAGCAGGTTACAGCTAAATCCTTCCTGCTGAGGGTATTACAATTCTAGCTGTATCCAGCTTCTCTGCAAGACATTCATGATGGTGGAGTGCAGCTGGGAAGAACATGATGCACATCTCGCCTTCCCAGCACCTCTTGGTAACCCTCAGTTAGAGGGGTGATAACCTGTCAGTCTCCAGGGCTAAAAACTGGCCGGAGGATGCAGTCCCTTATTGTTTGCTAAGCAAATGGAAACACTTGCTTTGCTGGAACTGCAGTAATCTTTCAATGAGCATTTCAATTAGCTTCAGCCCAACACAAAGTGTATATATAGTACGTGTACTTGTTTGCACACAGTGTGAAGCTCTCTGGAAGTCTAAGTCGAGGGCCATCTTTGCATTGCCTCTGCTTCACCACAGTGGCACACAAGTTTCCTTCCTTGCCACCAGTTTTCTTCCTCATCTACCCTGGCTTTCTTAAGCATAGCAGACCATACAGCTTTGATGGACCCACCCAGTTAAAAATCCTACCAGTCCCCCAGGCCCCTGAACCTAACTGCTGTAGCAATTTAATTTAAGCCACATAACTTCTGGGACAGCAATTCCATACTTTGAAGCAATCCAGTGAAAAGGAACTCACTGGACTTAGACACTGACCTCAGTGAGAATTTTGCCTTTGTGTGCACAGCAGAACTGAGCTATTAACTGCTGACAAAGGACTAGTTCTTTGAAATATGCTTTGTACTTTGAATTTTATTCTTTTTTTAGGAAGGAAGGAATTTAAAAGAAGTTAAAAGAAGATTTAGATTAAATGATCAAGTATTCAAAGCACTTAGAAGTTCTCAAATTAAGGTGTCATTTATAAGGTATGGGTCACATGCAATTTAAGATTATAATTGGGGATGTAAAAGAGAATCCTGAAGTTTCTTAGATTATCATAATTCTGGCTGAAGCCATTGTCAGGGAATTTTATGAGGTTTCAACTGTCTTGGTAACTTGTACATAGGGGAGTTTGACCACCTTTTTTTTTAAAAAAAAAAAAAAAGGAAAAAAGAAAAAAAAGGAAAATTGAAAAACTGATGTTACCTCAATGCTACCCAGCAGAAGTCTATAACAGATTTGGGCTTCCAGGTTCTTGAATAAAATAAAGTAGGATATCATGCCCTTTGTAGACCAGCTACTGAGGGACAAAGAAGAGAAATGGTTATTTCTGATGGTTATTTCCTAGTCAAGGTTGGGATGTTCATAACTAGTCCATTTTTAAAATCGCTCTTCTACTTCTAAGCTAACTCAGTGCTCTTTGACTCCCATTCATCTACGTGCTCATTTTGCATATTTATTCCTGCCTCTTTTTAAACTGCAGCTTTCTATTTTAATTAGGTTGTTTCTTCCTCCTTCTCCTGTTTTATGGCAAACAATATATGAAATTAATACACAGTCTTTTTTCCAGTCTAGTAAATCTGAAGCAATGTCAGGGGAGACCTGCCCCTCTCTTGCAGCTCTGGGAAGGTACATGATCAACCCAGCTGACATGTCAGAATTGTATGAGGATGGAACATGTTTACTGCACTGGAATTTTTTGCAACTCTGTCATTTTCGCATGCATACTTCAGCCAGTTGCAGTTAGTTTTTCAAAAGGATGTCAAGGAATAATACATTTTTATTCTCTGTTGCCAAGTTTTTAGTCTCTTATTGGGAATATTTTATTTTCTATAAATAATTAAACATCCAAGCCAAAGCAAGACTGGTTTTATAGCCCCAATGGTTGTTGCATTTCTGTGGTCTATTGTCATATCGCTGCTTGAAATTGGACAGCATAGCAATTTTCAGTCTGGTGTTCCAGATTTCAGGTAAATGATGTAAGCAGCAGGCTTTTCTCACATATCACTGAAAATAATTCCAGGAGAGCCTTTGTTTGTTCTAAAGTCAACCAGGAGAATTTTCACTTCTTGGCCACATGTAGCCTTGAAGAGTGTGCCTTCTATAAATACAACAGGTAGACAGATATTAGTAGGAATAGCTTGAAATAATTCTTATAATCTTTCTAGAAGAAACAGTCTTTACTTCTTAAATGTCTGAAGATCTGAATTAAAATCCTTGTTTCACAAACACATATCTAGGTCTTTAATCTGCTCCTGCTAATAATTTATTTTTCTTTTTCTTTTTTCCACTGCTGCACACATCAAGTTCATTATAGAAGGTCAGTATGCTATATCATAAGCCAACAAAACACTATACTACAGCAGTCTGTGTTTGTTCCATGATAAACAAGATGAGGTTTTTAACCAATACTTTTGTAATTCAAAGGAAATTCTCAGTTGAAATCACTATTACTCTCTGAATGCTCTTCTGATGACCAGCCTCTCTTCTCTTTTGGACACATACAGATGCCATCTAGAATGCTTTGCTAGTTGCCCCTCTGCATTTAGCCTCTGTGTAAGAGGGAAATCAAGAGCAATGATCACCTGAGAAATGACTACACTATGTGCAGTGTCACCATCACTGTGTACTTTGGGGACAGGCTGACTGAGCTCTTACAACCTCTGGGTTTGCAAGATGATGTCAAGCATGGAAAGAATTGGGCATTTGTAAGGGGAACCTGCTAGTTCCGCTTAACTTGAAGTGAAAGTCTCTAAATGTGGAAGGGAGGAAGAAAGTGAAGGGAGGGGGAGAAAATGAGTGTTATACCTCCCATATCAGTTTTACCATTTGTTCTACAGAAGGGTGTTACAGCACAAGTCATTTGATTTTACAATTTTTGTACCACACATTCTTTGGGGAAAACACTGTGAGATCTCGAAGCTTTTAGGAGTAATACAGAATAATCTGGAGAAAAGTTGGTGTGTTTATGCCATGTTTTGTAAATGACCACTAATTCCTTAAATTAGTTTGTAGTTAATTCTCTCTTTGTGTAAGTGTGCAATGGAATGTGGAGTGAAGCATTTTACTGACTTCAATTTGTGATAAGTATGCTAGTCAAATGCTGCGGTGATGTGCATTAAATGAGTTGCAAAGCAATGACTGCTGCAGTGATGTGCATTAAATGAGTTGCAAAGCAATGACTGAGTTATGCTGTCTTCCTCATGGAGCACTAGTAAAAACTTTATACCTTACAAACCATCATAACTCTGTATATGCCACATGAAATAAGACATTAAAATGTTTTAGAGTGCTTTAAAAATTTTATTGGTACTTTTTTGGTACTGCTCTACCTATAAAAGTGGACTTTCTTAATTACTAAGGACATGGGTTAGAGGAAAAAAAAAATAAAATGTCTGGGAAATACTGAACCCTTTAAATTTTAAGTACTCCACCTATAGTAGGTTTTGCTGTCATACAGTTAATGAAGTATGCTTAGACCAACTGGTCATCCATCCTAGGCAGAACATTCATACAGATTAGTCAGTACATTCATTTGAGGTTTCTGATTTACTTTGAGAGCTAAGTTCTTGGTTTGGAGGAATTATTTTATTCTTCCCAAGACCTTGCTGCTCATTAAAAGATCACTGCACGCAGAGGAGTCATTAGCTATTCTATACATCAAGAACAGCACCCAGTCAAAGCATTCTGAGCTGTAGATGTATGGACCAGCAACATTCTTGTCAGAAAACATTTCTTGTGAAAGGAGGCAGTTGGACATTCCAACTACTTTAAAACTCACAGAGGAGCATATGAATCCATATCTTATACATCCCAGAAAAATGAGATATTAATATTTTTTGCAAATGCTGTTTTTCCCTTCCTCTGGCAATTTGTCTGATGGACATGTGCTTGAATAGAGCACTGGAGCCCATCACACTTCTAAATGAGGCCTGGAGCCATAGATGTCTGTGATGATCTGCAGTTTAACCCTTTCTTGCAGCTGAATTCTTCTGCCTTAGCAAGTACCAAACTTGTGATGTATATATTTCTGAAGTTGTACGAGGAACTTAGTTATGCCTACCCTACTGGTCAAAATTTATGACCCTGGAGACCTCCATAAAGCAGCTTCTGCTTTACAGGTCAATGCGTGGAGTAAGGAGAGGGCAAAGAGTTGTGCCAGACACTGCTGGGGGTGGAGGGGTGGTGTCAGATAACTGGGGTGAGGATGTTGAATAATGGGAAAACATAGCTAGGGCTACCTCCCACTGTTACACCCTAACACCACTGGAGCACTGTTGTAGAAGCTTCTCATGGCTCTCAGCACCAAGAACTGTGTCTACGCTGTGGGTTTTTTTTTCATATATTGATGATATAACTTATATTACAGTACTATTGTGCATTTAAACAACTATATCTTCTTTTCTTCACTAAATCAGCAAGCTACAATGGTCTCAGAAACAGCTACTCGTTTTCCTCTTTCCTTCTGGATCTAGGTTGTTTTCTTCAGCTAACCCAGACAGGCAAATTCAGGGGAATGGGAAAAGGTGCAGGGTACCCTTTCTGCTTCCCTCTGCAGAGAGCAGTAGGTGACTTCTGATGGCTAACTCTGCACCTGCTCCTCACCCATTTTTAGTGCTGAGGGGTTACAGAGACTCTGAAGTGTCACCTGGGTCTCCCAACAGCATACCATCCAAAAGGCAAATCCAGGCAAACGCTGAGGATGATGCCTCGCTTAGGATACCACTGCAGTACAAACTACTCTGAGGGAAAGCTCCTAGGACAGTGGGAGCAGGAGTTTAAACAGGCCCATCAGAGGCTACATCTGCACTACAGCTGGAGGTTCAGCTGCAGAATATCAAATGAGTTTAAATGCACTGCTGTGAGGGGGATGGTACTGCATCAATGAGACACCAGGACTTTGCCTATTTGGTTGCTGCCAGCAGTACTCCACTGTTAGCAGGACCTGAGATCAACTGTAGCTTTAACATGCGTACATACCTCTGATTGCAACATGGACAGGAAGTAAATAGTGGGACCTGAATATCTGTAGAAAAAGGGAACCAGCAAGTTTTCTTTGGTGACATTATGGTAGAAGCTAGTCAGATTTTCCACTCACTAGATCTAGGAGAAGGATCTTTACCTTAATATACCAGAAACTGTCAAATTTAACCTTACGATCCCACAATACCTCTGCATATAAGACTTGCTAATAGCTAAAAATCAGGGCTTGGCAAGAACAACTGCACAATTACTTTGTGCATAAGAACATAAAGCATTTTTAATAACGACTGAAATACCAGCATGCATTTTTAAGGTTTGGTGACTAGGCCATAAGGATGTCAGTGTAATCCTTCTGTCCAGGACTTTGCGCTGCTCGTCCAATACGTGCTCATGGAACTTAAATATGATGTGAAACATCTGCATGACACTTGTGGAGTGTCAGCTGGACATTTATACTTTTCTGTATGCAGTTCACAAGTTTTCCCCTGCAGCCTCTTCCATGGACCATTTTAAGTCATTTAACTCTTCAAACAGAGTTAGAAATTGCTGCCTTAGTCCATAGCATAGCAAGAAGAAACATAACATACAATTCTTTAAAAAAAGAAGTACCTTTCACTCAAATTAACACACATATCCTGTGTGCAAAACCAACCAAAATTTTCTTTTTCTTTGTCCCAGATCTAAATTACTCATATATATATATTTTTTTTTAAATTGATGTTTTTTTAAAGTATGTGTGTTCCCAACACCACAGCAGATTCTCTAAGATACCTCTTTCTTAGGTCAATGAAGCTGGGCAGAGCATTTTGTGGTGGTATTTGCCTCCAGCCCATGCTCTTGCTGTGGTTTCATGTGCTAAGCTGGCATCACCTCTTGCTTGCTCTCCTTCACCCTGCACTGTCCACTGTCAGTCCCTCTGCCTCTTCATCTCATACCTTCCTCCCACACTTGCTTTGTGGCGGAGTCCATTACCCGAGAGATTTAACTCACCAAAACCAGAAGAGAATTGCCCATGCTTTTGCTGCCTTTCCTGTCAGCCTGGGGAGTTGAGCTGGTTCATGGAGGGTGGTGCCAAAATGAAGCACTGGGACAACATGGCGGAGAGTGGGAAAGGAGCAAGACTTGCAAAGGGGGAGCAGGACCTGGGTAGTACTGAGAAATTTTACATCTTACTCCATGCCTTCAGGTCGATCTCCATCAGATGCAGCAACCACAACAGAATCATGTCCCCTCTGGATTTCACAAATCTTATGCTCCAATTCACTGACCAAGACAAGATCTCAGTTTCAACAAGGAGCTGTTAACTGCAGCTACCATCTGAGTGCCCAGGAAGCAACAAAATTTCTCTTTTTTGGTGGTTTTTTTTTTTTCCTCTCTCCAGAGTGTTCCCTCTAGAGTGTATTTCACAGTGGCTTTGTGGAATAATAACAGTATCTGGACAAAAGATCATAGATTTTTAAGTGAGCACCTGAGAGCAATTATGTCAACCTTCCTTTCTAAGTTTCCTCAACATGCCAAGACTTTCTAGCTGCTTTTCTGTTAGTTGCCAGTTGCCAGTATAGCAGGCAGCTAACATTCACAGGCATCACATGGCGTCTGATTACCTCCCATCTTTAAGTCTGGAAATTCAAAATTACCCCCATCACTGAATCACAGAATGGTTTAGGTTAGAAGGTACCTTAAAGATCATTAGTTCCAACCCCATGCCATGGGCAGGGACACATTCCACTAGATCAGGTTGCTCAAAGCCCCACCCAGCCCTATCCTTAAACACTTCCAGGGATGGGGTATCCACACTGTTGGACGTCCATTATTGCTGATCATCATTTGGGAAGCCAGTGCGCAGTTAACTTAAGTGATTAACCAAGTCTGTGGAAATCTAAGCTTGTATCACCTAAACTCCTAATTATACATTTAACTGCACAAGTGCAGATGGCAAAAGTATAAATATCACATTACAACGAATATATATTCATAAACTCCAAACCTAACCCTAAGCCACAGTTACCTCTGCTCTTTCAAAATATAAAACAAGAGTGATTATCCTCTTTGCTGTCTTCCTTGCAAGCTCTGAGATACTTCAGGAAAGAAAGTAGTGAACTAAATGAACTAATTTTATTCCACTTAAAATGAACCATATAGTGCCATCGGTAGTTACTACCAGAAAATCAGAAATTGAGAAAAAATCATTGGAATTCTTTTCTAAAGGGATTTGTTAGAGAAGCATAAAAAGATTGCCACTTGACTCTCAGTTGTAAAAAAACGATCAGTTAAACTTTTATAGTCAGCTGCAAAGTGACTTCAGTGGTTTTTGGGCAGCCTGGCAGTCCAGGACGCATAAATGCTTAGGCACCCCAGTATCTCCAGGAATCCTCTTACTCTGCCTAAAGGACCCATTTAATGGGAGATTGCCTTTCCTATGTTAGATAAACTTTCTACCTTTCTGCAGCTCAGAGTTCTGGTTTTCAAGGCTGTTGGATATTTGGAGATCCTGTTGACATCTTCATCTCGTCAGCACTGCCTGTCACCACATCTTACTCCCATTGTGGAGCTGTCAGAATGGCTCTGACCCTCTGTCGAGTTACACAGGGAAACCACAGACTAAGTGGGTAGCACTGACAGATATGCATTCATGTGGATATCGCTGGCAAAGTTAAAAACTATTTTTGGCTTTTCATTTTTAATATCCACACATCAGCAAAAAATGAACTGGAAGGTGAATAGCCTTCTCCAGTAACATTAATAGGTTATAGTTCTTAAAGTGTTTTCTTTTGGGGAAATGTGAGTACATACAATTGGATGACAGCTCATAATACCCCATATGTTAGCTCAAAGTTGAGAGCATCAGTAAAACCATTGTCCATTAAAACTGCCTAAGTGATTTCCTGCTTTCTTCTGGCATCTGTCCTACAATAAAGTACCATACCTCAAAATAATCTCCTGTTCACTCATGGGGACCACTACATTGGCTAGGAGGATGGAGTCACTCAGCAGGAGAGAAGGCAGTACCAAGTCCTATGGCCAGCTTAAGCATATGTATATATTTGCATATTTGCATATTTAGACAGAGAAAGGAATGGAAAGCATTCCTCACCCCCACCTTTTCAGTCGCTGTCATTTTGAACATAGCTAGAGGTAGGATGAGGTTAAAAGTTCAGGAAAGACAGAGTACACAGAACAACATCCAATGCACCAGCTGTAACTGCAACAAGGGGCTTAAAACCCTTCCCACGTATTGCCACATACAGTACTCACCACAAGTAGTCTCCTATATTGTCTGGCTGTGATTGCAGTTCATTTCTCAGCCAGGAAAGGGGTAGGACAGTGCTGAGCCTGGGCAGGCGACTGTGCTTTCAGCATGCTTTGCTGGATGGACAAGACCTGGCATTCCCAATTAGGGCACTCACACAATGCTGCAGCCAGGCCGTGCCATTGCCATGCAGCCCAGCTCCTAGGCACAGGCTCCCTCCTACAGCCCCGTTCCGTCGGCACAGCAGCTCCAAGGTAAGGACTGTGCTCCCTGACCTATATTTGAGTGAAATAACCACCAGAAAATGTATACCTATTTTCTGTACGCACTGTCCTCCTCACAGGGAAGTGCATATTGGGGTTTCTGTACATCATATTGAAAGGATGATAAAGTAATGCTGGTTTCTTCCAGGCTTGTGAGCTGCCACCAGAAAGCAGCACTACAAAATGGAAGGGGCAAGTAACACGCTCTCAGCCAAGAGCAAGCAGATTGCCATGGGGAGGCACAGAGATGCCTTCCTGTAGAGCCAGCAGGTATTTGAGACTGCCTGCACTGGAAAAGGGATCTGCTTTTACTTTGTTTGGGGTAGACTCATCCTTTTTTCTGATAAGGCCAGAGTAGATTCAATAATGCTCATAAAAAATGCCAAGTGATTCTCACAGCAAATTTTGTTTGTGGCTGAATGACATTGAAACACAGAATTCAAAACTTAGCTTGCCTCAGATTTGCTAGCCTTGAGTTTCTGACATTAGAAATAAAACAGTTAGCATACATTGGCAGTGAGGGAGGCCAGACTATACACTGTGTACTCCTGAGCTTCAACATTCCCACTTCCAACAGCACTAACAATAACCTCAGAGACCCCTGCCTTTTATTTCTGCTTAATCAGAGTGGGAAGGAATAATTTTTTATTCCAGTTGATGGGGGGATTTTTCTAGTATCTCAATTCACTGGCTGAATCTAATCCTTATCTCAAAGCTTTACATGGTAGTATGTAGCTACTGAATCTTAAAGCCCTCTTGCAGCTATCATGAAAACTGTTCTGGGTTCATGAATATCACGAGCTTTGCGGATAACTGTGAGGAGCCTGATACTCTGGAGAAAACTGTTAAAAATAATTTGATCACTTTCATCTCCAGTTCTCCAGCTCTGCCACGTTTTAGTGGCACTTTATCTGTTATACTGCTCCCTGACTTCTTTACCACAGTAGGGAATCTGCCAGCATTTTTTTCATTTTAGTCAATATTATTGAGGTTTTTTGTTCATTGATAAGAGGAGATTTGCTGTACTGAAATAACAACAGAGAGCTTCTAACAGGTGCTGTGTTAATTGTTCCTTCTAGCAAAGATCTAATTCATATGATAATCTGTCATCATCTGGCATTTTATCCTAACTGATTTTTAATTCTATATTGACCCCAGTTTCAATAATTGGCCTCTTCAAATAGTCCACTTTCTTCTTCAAGAACAGGAAATTGCAGGTTTTGTTTCTTTTAGCCTCTTTTAGAAACTGGTATATGCTGCCATGGAATTTAATTCCCTATAACTTAAAAAAAAACCCCAAAACAATAAACCAAAAAAAAGCCCCAAATTAAACAAACCCCCAAAGAATCTACATTTCTGGAGCCTAAATAAAATATAGTCAACTTGCACGTGATCTTGAAATCCTTCTAGAAGCCAAGATTTCTGTCTTGGGAAAAGAAATGATAGCTAAAGAACTTTTGTGGTAGTAATTTGCCTATCTACCTTAAAAAAGGAAAGATTTGGTAACTTCACACAAATGGTGTCACTCCTCCTGCCTCAGCTGGAAAAAAAAAGAAAAAAAGAAGAAGAATTGTCAATAAAACAAACAAACAAACAAAGAAAACCCAAAACAAAACAAAAAAAAAAAAAAAAAAGAAAAAGAGATGCTTGCAAGCTTTTGTGAATAGCTTTTGAATGGTTGCATTCTAACCTATATAAAACAGCAGCCACAGATGCAGGAGTTCAGCTGACAAAGACTTGTGGTGCTCTGTGACCCTCATCATCCCTGTGTGTCTGAAAACAGAACTCAAAACTACAAGGTTACTGTGAATGTGGAAAATGGCAGGCAGTCAGCTTTTTCACCAGACTTGACAAATTCATAAGAATAAATGAAAAGAAAAACATGTAACTAGTTCTTTGCACAGGGACGGGGAGAGTGGGGAGAATTTTAGGTCATCTAACAGCTAATATAAACTACAGGGTGGATTTCTTCCAGAGCTAAACTTGTGATTACATTAATCATACACACTAGAGCTAATGCTATACATTACACTTCCAGGATTTCAATAGCGAGTTAGAGCTATAAAGGAGGGAAACAGCCCCCAATATTGAGCACACCATTAACAGAAATAAAGAACAGGAAAATAATTGCTGGAACAGCTAGTCAGCTGAATACCAAGGAAATAGTGAGTGAGCAATTATCAGTTTGTAATCGATGTGACCATTACCCTCTTCTATAGTCTCTTTCTGAGCACATCTTTTGCACCTGGCACTTCAGCAAAACAGCAGCTGAAAGAGGACTCTGTAACATGTCCATAATAGACTGCTCTCCTGCCTTCAGGAGCAAGTGGCCATTTCAATGGCTGCAGATGTTAATGTAAGAATGGACACTGCTAGGTACCATTCTCTAGTAATGCTGGAGTCCTCGTAGTCAACAGCTTGAGCTCTTTAATTCATGATACAGTCTTTATGCTAAAAAGTCTCAAGAAAACACTGATAGCTTCAGCTTCAGATGTTCTCAGCAGACTGCGTAAATGATGTGCTGGTTTAGAAGATTGCCTAGTTGTCTTGTATTTACTTACAGTAAAGCCTTTCATTGTATCTTTCTGATGCCGTCTGCCTAAATGAATGGATGTGCATGTCAGCTGTGTAGCTTGCAGAATTCTGAACACAGAAAAAAAACAACTATATTATAACTGGTTCTCATTAAACTACTAAATGGGATACTAAAAGGTAGCTTAAAATCAGGTGCATTTAATAAAGCTGTATTTGAATTGGCACACATACGTGTCCCATGTGTTTTTCAGTTTGCTAGCGTTGCAAGTTTATCATCTCTATTACCTACGCTTAAATGTTACTTCAGTCCAATAAAAACAGGCATCATTTACAATTTCTATCAAACACTGCTAAGTAAGCCCGTGGCCAGATTCGTTAGCTAGCTGTTTGAGGCAGTATAACACACCCATTGAATTTACTGTATTTTGGAAAGTGATTTATATCTTTAGATTAGATATGGGTTTGGAGGATTAAAACAAAATAAAACAAAAGAAAAACAACATAGGGGCTTGATAAGAAGATTTTCTGTAGAAGATACATTTTTAGTTTGAACAGAACTGTACAGAGTATGCCTTCACCATAGTTCACTTGCCTTGTTAAACCTACAGAAGTCCTGGAAAATAAATCATGAGGAGGAGTTTCATCAGTGCAATTATAGAAAAATTTCACACTGAAGAAAACTGTGTGATGGGATCTGTTGAGAGAGTGTTTTCCTGTTTCCTCATCAAAAGTTCTTTGGGGTGGGAGAGCATGGAGACCTCTGTGGCAAGCATTTTCTGGAGGCTCCCAGCCAAGCCCAGGATGGGGCTGATACCCTTCCAGGTCTGGACACTTCTGACTCTTCAGATGCATTGTTATGACTCAGGCGAGGCAAGTCCTGCCTCTGACACAGATCCCAAAACAGATTGGTATCCCAGCAAGACTGCGTAATTCGCATTAATATCCAGACTGCAGTAGGGTAACTTTGGCCATAGGAATGTGGTGTCTTTGCAACTCTGGAGACATTGATTTCCTCAGATGTGACAGATTTGTTGAAATATGAATAGTAGTTTTACAGATTTGCCTTAAACCTCCTTTCACATTTACAGTCACAGAAGCCACTCCTCTGATCTGGGACTCCACCATACCTCAACACTACTTTGTTTGGTTGCTTACATGGAAACACAACAGTAGGAAACTATTTTATGTAATTTAACAGTGAGAAAGAGAGCAAAGGCGCCAGCATTGTGTGATCATCCAGCTTTCTGGACCACCATCAGTAGTGCCTAAAATAAAATTTGATCATTGGTGCTTAACAGTGGCAACAACATGCAGCAGGCTTCTCTCTTTCCTTTTTCAGACTATGAAGTTGAAACAACTTATTAGAAAGAAAAGGATCTGAATTTTAATCAATAATCATGCCCATGGTAAGATAAATTTATGCTTGCAAAGGCTTCAACAGATGTTTTTCATTGTAATGGCTGAGATCCAGAATCTTTTTACATTCTTATTTCTTTCCTCAAACTGAAATAAGACCAGAGGTCACTCCAAATTTTTTTTTGTGTGTGTGTTTTTGTGTGTGAAGAAAGTGGACACATGTAGGAAAAAAAAATCCCTCTAAATAGGAAAAATAAATCAGAAATACCACAAACCAGGATAAACTCAGATTTTCTGAGTGATGCAGACATTTGGAAATTAAAGCCATCTGAAACACTAATTTAAAAAACATCCCAACTTCTTTTGAAGTGCGATTTCTCAATGAGGAAAGCAACTTCTTTGGCTCAAGGAAGGTGCAGTGGCACCACAAAGCTCATGCAACTTTCCCAAATACTTCAGAAACCCGTTTAAGCTCATCCAAACCAAAAAGGAAAACATAAACCAAGATACTTGACTCACAAACTAGCCACTAAAATGTCAACTGGTTACAGAATGCTCCACCTGCCAAGGCTGAAATCTAGGACAAAGATCCCAGAGGGGTCAAAATCCTGTATTCTTTACTCAGACCAAAATACTATTAACTCTAAAACTACCTTAAAAAAGGGAGAAAAGACCTATGCTGTACAACGAGACTAGCGTTAAATGTTCTTTATGAAAACAACATGCTTGTGGAAGATGCCAAGCTGCTAGTCCCAGAAACTGAAGGCAGCTATAACTGAGGCAGAAGTAGGACGTGCTTGTTCATCAACCTGCCATGACCTGAGGCCAGGACAAAGAGTTCAGTCTCCTTGCCTGCTTAAATCCTTGGCTTGGGAGCTTTCGTAGCCAGCAAGGGTGCTAATTAGAGTCAACTGTGGTGTTGACACACGTGTATTGGAAACCAGGAGGAGACCAACCTTATTTTTACAGCAGTATCACACAGAAAGAAGTTTTGGTTGGTTTGATTTAATGATTTGATTAGAATTTGAGCTGATAATTTACAAGGGAGAGCTGTTGTATCCACTGCCATTTCTCTAAACCAGCCAGCTTTGTACAAGGATCAAATTTATATTACAGTCCAGAATCTGAGGTGACATAAATAAGGGTATAAATTTCATTCCCAGTGTAAATGAGTAATAAAGTACTTACAAAGTAGTATGCCTGTATGCTGATTTGGCATTCCCTGTGTGTGCAGAAGCAATTTGGTATGCTATGGGGACAAAATTCAGCCCTGGCATAAATCAATGGGACTTACATCTATTGAACACCAGAACTGAAATAGGACTCAAAGCATTTTAGACAGTGTAGGAATTAGTGATGGGAAGGATATTTGAAGGGCGTATGGACAGGGAACAGCACAGAAGGGGAAAAGAGCAGGAAAGAAGCAGGAAAGAGGAGGGTAGAAGGTGAACAGGACCTTCTCTGTTCTTTTTGCTGTTCCTTTTCTTCAACTGGAACTGGATTATTTTTTTTTTCCTGCATCCAAACTGTGCGATAAATTGGGGAACAGCTTGGAAGCACTTAAAAGCCTTTTAATGATCAGTTACACCTGATGAGTAACAATCATTCAGGTCAGTTCTGAACAAGGTCCAGAGACCTCTGCGGAATTTCCATCTGCTTGCCGCAAACAGCTGCAGGGGCATTTGGCCGCCAAGCACTCTTGAATCCATAGAGTTATAGTCGAGGAGAACTGAGCCAGCATTACAGCTTTCTAGACCTAGTTTCCTGCAGCAAACAGACCCCAAGTGATAAAACTACAGTAACACAAACACTCAGACACACGAAAAGAAGGATACTGCAAATCTGGGTGAAACCTAACTATTAAGATGTAATACTGGTAGCTGAAAGCAGGCATGGTTTTTACCAGGTGGCTAAGGAATCTCAATTGTGACTCCTTTTATTGGGCACACTTGCATTGCAAAAATTGAAGGAAAGCTGTATGTCTCTACTGCTGCCTTATGTAAACTGAAACATTCCTTGCAGTGTTCATTATTGTGCTGTGTAAGCATGGAGGAGACCACCAAAAAATGGTATATTCCATTGCATATGGTATATGGTATATTGGATTATTCAAATAGTCTGTAAGTGGGCATGAGGGAGCAATGCAGAGGTTCTGCAAATTGTCACCACACATTTCAAACATTTATAAGCTCTAAGGTGTTGATCACAGTGGTTTATTTATATACTACGTGCACAGTGCTAAGGTCCTCAGTACTAATAGGGAACAGAAAGCAGCTTTCTGTTATTGTTTTTGTTAGACTTTTTTTTCAGACTGAGCACTTGCTGCTAGCTTTAGGCAGCAGGTTTTGATATTTCAGTAAAGACTTACACTGATGCCACTTTTGAAGAAACTTCCACTGTCCAAAACTGCAGACATTATAGGCATGGGTCTCACTATTATGTATAAATGCAGCTGGATTATAAAAATGCTGTCTGATACATATTCTGAGGCTTCCCAGAGCAGGAAACAATAACATTCAGGATAAAGCATGAGTATGTTGAGATGTCCACTGTCAGCAAGCTGTACAATTTCACTACATCTGTTTTGTGCACATCACCTGCATCTTGTTACCAAACCCAGAAGAATCTACTTAACTGTATTCAAATCACATTTAAATTAAGCGGCACAGTCTCTGAAAATGTTTTTTTGCAACACACTGAAAGGATGCTTATAGTTTATATTGGTAAGTGTAAATTTATTACAATTATTCACCTATTTGATCAACATCCACCCACATACTGTCACTCATAGCTGGAAGTTTCATCCACATATACTTTGAGAAACACATTCAAAACCACAAAATGGTGTCATGTTATCTCCAGTGCAAAAGCTGTTTTCTTCTGTACTATTGGAGCAAATTGTAGAATAAATACAAACTGCTCTTGGGTTCTTAAAAATGCTCAGGCATAACCCTCCAAAGGCTATCAGAAACATAAACACACATCACAGCACATCACCATCACCCACCAAAACGTTGGTTGCTGACAATTGCAAATACCTCCATGGCAATGGATAAAAATTAACAGTGAAATGATGATAAATACCTTCACATTGGTATATGGACCCTTAAGAATTTTTTTCAGATCCTCCCCTGAGAACAGAGGGAATGGGAACACCAGAGGAAGCTCATCTTTCTTACCAGAATAAGGTTGATGAGATTGCCTTTGATTAAACTAAGGACATTTCCAAGCCAGCTTCAAATAACATCCAGTGTACCTAGCTCCTGGCTAGACTCCATCAGAGGGAAAAGGCTGGGTTAAATGGTAGGTTATCTAACCACCTGCTTGAATTAGATGGCTCTAGGTTAAAACATGCACTACAGTAATCACCAGCTTTTAGTTCATTAGATTCTAAGGCAAGGCTTATGCATGAGCACACAGTAATGCACGTGCATTGTCAGAGCTGGCCTACAAAATGTTGCAGGGCTGCCTTGACTCCCAGAAGGCTCCGTAAATTCTTGACCTTTCTGCAATCAAGCAATCTAAGTAATCACACTGATTTGCAGAGCCAGAAGTAACTGGGATGAAAGAAAGGTCCCACAGGATCCCTGGCCTGCACAGTTCTGCACAGCACAAGTTGTCCTTTGCGAGAGCAGACATGACCCCCTTCCTGCTAGTCTCATAGGTGGTAATAAAGTTTAATCGTAGTGATAGAACAGCAAATAAGAAGAAACTGAATGGCATATACCTATGTTAATCATGGTACCCATGCACTTCATCCAAGATTGAAGCTCAGCAGCTGTATAAATGAGGTGCTTAAAAAGTAAAGAATTTGGTGACTAACCTTGAATCTACTGTCCTTAAGCAAATAGGGATTTACTTATCAGAGACATACTATCATTTGTTGGAGCATGTCATAAAAAGGTGAGAATTCAATACTTTAAAGCCCATGTGCAGCATCTTAATAAAATATTCTTCCAATTATGTGCCAAAGTTCAAGCATCCTCTTTAGATCAGACTGTATTTACCCAAGGTTAACAGCTGTCCTGTCTTCCTCCACCAAACAAATCCATGCACTACAGCTGCCTGGAAGCAACTTCCTGGGCCATCAGCTTAATCACTCGCTCTCAGATCATGAAATTCCTTCAAGTACATAAAGTCCCTAAAATCAGATTTATTTTCCCCTCTCTCCCTCCTTCTCCATCTTACTTTGACTAAAAGTTTGTTCCAGAAGCTGACTACTCAGGTTTGCACTGGATCTGTCTATACCTGGCTGAGGGCAGGGAAGGAGTGTAGGTAACAGAGTTAATTTGGCTTCAGATCGCAAAAGGTGACTGGGACATACCAGATGAGACAGCCCAACTTATGCATGAAATAGCCGTGAAAATGGTGAAAATCTTTTTGTTCCTACCATCTCACACAGTATCGTTGTGAAGATCACAGGACAGATGAGATACAGTATTCATTTTAACATTACTGCAGTGTAGTACAGTTTGTCAAAGTCTCCCAGGAATCTGTCTTAGTTTCCCAGGAGCAATCAATACCATGTTCCAGAGAAAAATCTTATCTGCTCCTGGCTAGCTAGCATCAAGCAGAGGAACAGATGGTATGATCCTTTAGGAAAATGGAGATAGATGGGCTGAGGCAAATTAGACCATTCAGATCTATTTATCTGATAAGAAATAAAGCCCTGAACTGGCATCACATTTTTATGAGGTGGCAGTGGCATCAGCAGGTGTGAAGATGAGTGGGTGAGACAAGATCAGGAAGCACTTGGCGCAGAGATGTACATCTCCTTTACAGCAAACTTGTATAATGCTGGCCAGCTGCCCAGCTGAAATTAGCACCTTCTCAAGGTTTAGCTATCAAAACAGGAAGCTAGGTAAGACTGGGTGATGCTTGACAGAAGAGGGAGAAATCTCCTGTTAGAATACCTTTCCAGGGATTATCTGCTCACAGGGGCGTTTGTTAATCTTTTTTGGGATCTTGCCTGTAGCCACAGCAACTGACAAATCACTGTTTTCTCCTGTGACCAGACAAGATGCTGTTCACGCTTTGTTAATAGAGGTCTGGCAACAGCCTTTATGATTTGATTATTTCAGCTCCTACTGTTGAGCCTCCCTGAAAAAGCTCCAGTGAATAAGGAAGTAAAAGTCTAGTTGAGGTGTTCCCAAAATCATCTTCACTCCCTGAAGTATCTGGTCAAGAGACCTTCAAAGACCACTGCGGAACTGGTCCTTAACACCCACTGTAGGTGTTTGTTATACAGATTGTTATACAGGTGTTTCTTATGTGGTTCCTGTCTCTTCACTGTGGCAAGGCAGAGTGGTATGTGTGGGTACAGGATCAGACCTTGGAGGGTGCACAACAGCCATGCTTCTTCAGAGCTAAATAGCTGCATTGAGTGTCGCACCAGTAAAGCTCCTTCCAGTTCATGAACCAACGTTTGCATCTGAGCTTGGGACTGACTGCTGTTTTGTCAGAAGCGCCTTGCTTTTGCACTCATAGGCATTTAGCTCTGCCCATGAGAAGGGTGGCTGGGGGACACAGTGGACCCTGTCCTTTTTCTGAAAGGGCTTTCTGCCTGACCAGCTGGTTAAAATGGGAAGGGAAAATGAGCAGAGGCAGATTTCTCCCAAACAATCTCACTTCTCTCCTCAGTTCTATGGAAAAACTAAAACAATTAAACAATTTAAAAAAAAAAAAAAAAAAAAGAAAAGAAAAATAAAGGAAGGAGAAAAAAAAGCAGTTGTTTTCTCCCCACAGCAGGAATCACACTGTGAACAGCTACTGAGTGACAGAGTAAGAGTAGGAGGTTGGGCTTCACTGCCTTTATTCCTAGGTGCATGTGGCTCACAACAAAGGCCATATGCCCTGATCCTGGAAGTCTTTAGTCTTTCAAGCAGTCTTCAGTGTGCAAGTAGCTCTATTAAGCAGCATTAATTATTACAGCATATGGCTGTAAAGATAAAAATGAGAACTACCTTATAAATCCTTTAATTAAAATAGCCATACAGCTAACCTCCTAGACAATGTTTGTAGACAGGGAGAAAAGATAAATTAATAGTATTTTTTGGTGGGCGAGTTATTTGCAATGCACTTCTGATATCTGCATGAGCATTTGTTCTTCATAGAGATTGAAAAAAAAAACCCCAACTTTAGAATAATACCTGTCAAGCTATGAGGTTATCTGTGAATTGTTCACTTTGACCATTCACTATCAATGACATGAAATTTGTCCCATGAAATATTTTCTGCTTTCTCAATGGGTGAGACAGTTTCATACAAGAAAAACAGCTGAAGAAGGCCAGGATAGGTTTGTGAATGCCATCAAGCAAACTGCTATTCAACAAAGACATGAGACAGATTCTGCTCCTATCACTCTTGTTATTTCTAAGTGACTATTCAATGTAAGACAGATCAAGTTGTCAGTTACAAATGGCATCAAACAAAATCCTGTGTGGTTTATTGATGAGTTTATTTGCAATGCTGCATTTTCTGTTCTTTGCTGTTTCTGAAAAACAAAGCATATTGAATTTGCTTGCCATAATGAAGCTGATTCTTTATCTGACATATTCTGGCACTGAGCAATTTCATATAAATTTACAAATAAAGCTCTAAGGTGTAGTTAATTTCTCATTTTTCCTCCTCAAACCAGCAGAAGTCTGAATACTTAGAATTCTTAGAAGTCTGAATACATAGAAATACTTGGAGCACTGAGCAACAGAAATGTCTGATGGGATCTTTTCCATTAAAAAAAAAGATTGCTGCTCAAGAAACAGAAAGTTGACATAGAAAAGTAATCCTATTCCCTACGTACATTTTGACACAGACAGTCCAGTTAATCAGCAAATCCAGTTGTTTAAAATATTAATCTTACTAGTCAAAATAAAGGAAACTGTTACTTCTTATCCTTTCACTTTAAGAAAAATGCTCACTTTAATACAAGAAAACAGAGACCTGAGCATTTCAGCAGAAGCAAATGGCAAAAAAAGCAAGCCGTATTTTGAAATATCCCTCAAATTTTGGAAGGAAAATACAGCTGGGCCGTCTTCAGTCTAGTCTGTTAACTAACCTCATCAGGTTGAAATCCAGCCTTTTCCTATAAGCATCAGGCTTTTGTAGTGTTTTCTGACCCACAGTCAGCTGCCCAGCTCACTAAGTGCTTGCATATGCATAAACAGAACAAGGCATCCTTCCCCTGTCTGCCCCCTGAAAGCCTCAATGCCGAAGGGGAACCTTTTAAAGAGGGTTTTAATTAGCACCCATTGTTCCTTGGCTGGCAGGACAGGCAGAAAAGACCAGTGGTTTGAAAACTGCCATCACAGTGGGAATCTAACTTTGCAATTGAATCAATCTGCAAACTCCACAGGACTTGTACACTGAAAGTAAAAAAATAAAAGAAGGAGTAGACTGGGACACTGATTACAGTGGTGTACTCATACTGCTGCAGTTAAGCGTCTGAATATTTACCTCACGTATTTTAAAGAGGAAAACAGAATCATATAAATTCACTAGAGAATGAGACCTGGCCATACAAGTCTAAACATAAAAGTTAAATTCAGCATTAAGTCTACCACTTGATCTTTAACTTGTAGCATCTGTACCACAGATGGTTATTTCTGAAGATGTTTGAAATAGCTAAATGGGAAAAAAGGATTTCAGGAGGAAGATATTACTTAGCTTTAGTAGGCTTGGTATATAATAAGCAGGGATTTAGGTTTAACAGAAATTCCTTTGCCTTCAGTAGAGAGGTGCACGTGTGATGGTGCATGACATGATGCAGCTGTTTCAAGAAAACCAGACAGCAATTGTTGACTTGAATACCCCAGATAAGAACCTCTGTTAGAGGCTATCTTTTCAAATTTGAACAGGTAAAACCTGACTGTTTTATGGTTCTGCATCAGCCCAAGCAGGGCTCACCCCCACTCATTCTATCTACCCTTGTAGCAAGCAGGCAATTCAACTCATCATATCAGATAGTTATTTATGCAGTGGGTTTCTCCCTGCCTTCTCAGGGACTAAAGAGAAGTATATCTGTGACTCTTACTTAAAAAAAAAAAGGATTGAAAATAGGCAGGACCAATGAAAGCAAACTGTACTCAAGCTCATTTACGCCTGTCATCTATTTTATAGTTAATGCAGAGAATGAAAAGATTTCTGCCTAAATAGAATGTAGGACAGAATAACATGAAATAACATCTCACCTTGTTATATTCATGTTTTGGAATGATTCATTCTAGATATTTCTTTGCTATGCTTTCGGAATGATAGGTCCTCTATTTTGTATGACAGTATGCACCATCAACAGTACTGTTTTCAGAACAATGGTCAGTACAACTCAGAGACAAGACCAAAACCTTTAACAAAAGGACAAGACAAAAACCTTTAAGTTAGACTTTGGAGTGAACAAGATAATTTTAAATACTAAAACAAGCAAAGGTGGGGAATAAAAAAAGTCTTAAAAAATCTACCTTGTGTTAATTTAAGCACTCAGTTCTATGAGGAATTGTATCTGCTTTCAGTGCCAAAAAATGCTTTCTTATCAGCACAGGTTTTCTTACTGACAGCAGCTGAGATTCCTTGACATCAAGATGGGGGAGCAGCGAAAAGGCCCGCTCTGAGGAACAGTTATATTTATGGACCTTTTTCAGCTGCCTAGAATCTGATCTGAATCAAAACATGGATGCAGCCAGGAGCAATTTGGGAGCTGCATGCAAAGCAAACCTCCTGCTGACTTGAAGAACACTTTTTTAATTGCATGTTAAATATATCTTAAAAGTCCACAAGAGCTGGCAAGGCAAGCTTTCAGAAGCTGAGAAGAATCAAAAGCAAAAATGTCTAGGCAAAAGCAAGCATAAAAAGTAAAATCAGCTTTTTTTCTCTCCATTCCTCTCTTCAACACACAGGATGGGCAGAGTTCAAATAATGAGTAGTTGCATTATTTGTGCCTGCAGGCCTTATTTACTATACACAATTCATATCCTGCTCTGAAGACAAAGTTATTAAATTCCCCATGAACTTTTTCATAGCTCTATGCATGGTATTGTGTCCAAGGGCTTTGTGAACAAAATGAATTTATTTTTAAAGCATGTTTTTGAGGACAGGGACACACTGCAAGAGACAAGTGTTACCACTGTTTCATGCAGGAGGAACTTAAGGTCAAAAGGCCAAACTATATGGGGCATGGAATTTAAAACACAAGGACCTGATATTTTTGAGAGTACTTCACATTAAGAAGAGCTTCATCTATTCAAAACACAAATAACTTTGTTTACTTCCTAGCCAAGTGTATTTTTTCCCCTCTACAAATGTACCCACATCCATCCAGAAAAACATGCCAAATATAAGTGACCATTTGAAAAATTTTGGCTTCATTGAAAGGCCACAAATCACAGAGAAGCCCAAAATTTAAGGACAAGGTTCATTTCTCACTTCTTGTCATTCCTACCCTGTTTGCCCTTAGCAAACAGCGGAGTCCCGCAAACTGCAATGTGTTTGTTATATGGCTTAGATTATTTCTCAGAAAAGGTGTAGCTTTTCTGCATAGTGAGGATGATGTCCTGTGGGATAAAAGCAGAGTCAAGATCATCTGGATGCCTTTACACTTAAGCATCTACCTTACAGTTAAGAACCAAGCTCATGTACAGTCAAAGAGAGGTAAGTGCCTCCAAAGAGCAATTCTGACCACCTCAGTGGGGTGGATGGCTAGTGTCATCCAGTGTGACTCCCCCTGGATGCCCCTATGAGCTCACTGAACTGGAGGA
>JBCJKH010076003.1:57301-78390 GCA_039877255.1 Loriculus beryllinus | reverse complement strand
GTTTTTGTTAATCTGACAAACTTCAAAGCCCACTAAAGCAAGTCGTTAATATCCAGTAGCCTCAAAATCATAACACATTCCTTACTGGGACTCTACAAGTACTGATATATTCCTTCTGAGACTTGAAGTCAGAGAAATGCAGGCCAACTGTCCATTTTCAGTCTCTGGCTCAGAACACAGACTCATAAAAGTTCTGGTGAGAAGGGACTTACGGATGTCTCTAGTTGCTCATCCTGTCCTGAACAGAACTACAAACAGAGGGAGATCAGTAGATTGGGATATTAATGGTTTTGTCTCGCCAACGCTTGAAAATCTCAAATAGCGGAAGCCATTTCAGATCACCTAAAAGCAGGACAGGTTTTAATGGTTGCTTCACTTTAAGTGTAGGTTTCCAAGTTTGGGAAGGACAAAATGAAGCCTTGGGCCAAGGAGAGCAAGTTCTGCAGCACTGCGACCTATTCCTTTTAGCCTGCAACCTAGCACAGCTAGAAGGTGCAGTATTGTTTTATGAATCCTATATATTCCACATGCACACATCTGATATAGCAGCTCTATCAGACTTTATAGTCATCCTTTTGTTCTAAAGGTAGCTTCTTTCTGCTTCTTGTCTCAACCCCTAGAAGGAAACAGTGCTTAGCATTTAATTAAGGGAGGTTGTAATTACAGAGCAATTTTTAATTTTTGTTTTTGCACATTTATATATGGATTTTTTCCCCCTCAGAATTAGCTTGGCATAATATAAAGTACTTCTGTCTTGGGCAGAACAGATTCAACAGATTTTGCAGTGACTGAAATGTATACATTTATTATTGGCTGCCAGGGTACATTTGTTATCCATATTGACCCTATTATCAGCCAGCACACCCAGATATCTTTCTGCAAGGCTGGTCTCTAAGCCTTCTTCTCCCAGTTTATATTTGCATCCAGTATTATTCCATCCCAGGTGCAAAATCCATCATTTGCTCTTGTTAGGTTTAGTTCTGACTGATGATTGCTATCTATCTATATTCCAATGCTCCAATCTATCTAGATCCCTCTGCAAGGCATTTTGTCCCTCAAGAGAGTCAACAGCACCTCCTAGTTTGGTATCATCAGCAAACTTGCTAATGGTGCATTCAACTTCTACATCCAGACCATTGATAAAGATATTGAACAAAACTGGCCCCAGAATTCACTCCTGAGGAACACTGTTGGTGACCAGCCAGAGGTAACCCTATTCACTACAACCCTTTGAGCCCTGTCCTTCAGCCAGTTCTTCATCCAGTGCACCGTAAACCCAGTCATGGCACAGTTGGACAACTTGTTAAGAAGGATGCTGTGAGGGACAGTATCAAAAGCCTTACCAAAATCACTGCATCCACTGCCTTCCTTTCACCGAATAGGTGGATGACGTTATCGTAGAAGGATATCAGATTAGTTAGAAAAGACTCACCCTTTGTGAACCCACATTGACTGTGCATTAGTAACTTCTCTGTCTCCTAAGAAGATGGAGTTTTCCCCCGTATTTGAAGATGACGATGCGTGGAAGGGGACCATGCCAAGGTAGGTTCAGAGGTTGATATGTAAAAAATCTATGTGCCGATTTGCCATATTCAAAAGATTACCTCATAAAAGGTCAACCTGTAAATGTTTGAACGTCTGTAAATCATGGCCATCAACTCATGCCATCTTCATGTCATGCAAAGCTGGCCCAGAAGCAGTTTGCACTTGACCAGTTTGTGAAAGTGGCTCTTTTAAAAGGCTGAACAAAAAGGAGAAGCTGGATACTATTTAGGTATTGTTTTGTGGTGACACCAAAGCCTTTTTGACTTGAACTAGAACCACTAAGCCAACAGTGAGCTTAATTATTATCCTAGAGAGGATTGGGTGCAATCTGTATGGTATAAGATCTGCCCCAAAATTTTGCTGAGTTTAAGGCAAAGTGTCTCAAGAAGGCACTCAGCATGTTCCTGAGGCCACAGTTCTGCAGTATCTTTACTCAGCTGTAACACTTTTCTTGTCATTAACCCCTTTTCTTGTCTGCCTTTGCAGATAGTTTTAAGACAAGCAGCTTGTGCTGGAGAAGTTAAGAGCACAGACAAATGCTGACCAATCAGCGAGTTTGTTGACATGTTCATTGCTTAACACAGAGTCATGGCAGTACTCTTCTTGGAAAGATACCTTTGAAGTATCAGCACACTGTAACCAAGCTAGTGACTCTATTTTATCCACTAATTGTGCCCTAAATCCAGTAGCTGCAACAGAGGTCTTGTTTGTTTTAAGTGGAGCTGGGATGTTCTGCTCCAGTCTTTATAAATGTGTAAAAGTGGCTAAATTTACAAAAGCTCCAAGCTCCTTTAGGCTTCAATGAGAGCTGTCCTGCTCTCTGTTCTTTTGGAATTAGTTCAGTTAATGAGGTACTTACATAAACCAAATCACCTCAGGCTCCTATTTTTAAAAAACTTTAGACTTCAGTTTGCACACACATAAACACACACAGACACACACAAAGCTGGTTTCATATTTTCTTGTTTAATTGCTGAATCAAGTAGGGAAAAATCTGTCTTGGCTGCACTGCCTGGAAGACAGGAGTTCTGACTTCCAAATCTGGAGATTTTGCAATTATTATACATCAGGAGGTGGTTGAGAGAGATTCGGGAATGTGTATGTTCTTTCCCCTTGAGTAACCAGCAAAGAAAGGGCAAGATCCCTGCTGATTTATTGAGAAGGTAAAAGTCTGTCCTAGGTAAAATTCTATAATCTCTTCATTTGGTGCCAGAGGTGATCATGGGCCTTCACCATGCTGAGTGAACACCAGTTCAGAGCATTCAATATCTACCTCTATAACGGGGCAAAATCTATTGTAAAGGCCTAGACTTTCCAAAGATATTTTTTTTTGGCCAAGCTGCAGAAAGGTTCTGTTGCAGTGATTTATCATCTCTGATGAACCACAAATTATTATCTGGCTCTGAAACACTGATTCTTCAATTGCTCACTGTAATGTAACATGAATGGAATATGGGTTAATTATAGTTTTATCTATGCAGATTTTGTTCTCTTGACTTGAATGTAAAAATGAGCTCTTGTAGAACTTAAGGAAAAGATCATACCTTTTATATATCTTTGTAACTCTGCCATTTCAGTCATGGAAGATCTGCAACATGTGTTTTGGTCATACAACCTTTTGGTATTACCACTTAAAATGGACATTGCCATATGGGAAATGCAAACAAGAGCTGAGCCCTTTCTTGCTTTCCATGATAGTGTGTTGTTTCATTGCTTAGCCTGTAAGGGAAAGAAAACAGGTATTTTTTTTTTTCCTGCCTAACCCTTTGGTAATGGGAAGAGTTGTGTTTATTAAAAAAAGCAGTGGGGAATCTTCCTAGAACTTATCTAGGATGATGACATTAGCCTTTCTCTGCAGCGAAGAATATCAAAGGTGATAGTGAGAGATAACATGCCCTTTTATTACTCAGTACACAAAATAGATTACATCAATGATAAATTGTACAATTAAAATGCTCCAGCAGATGGCTCTGTGGTTTACCTCATGCTTCAGCACAGGCTAGGGATGCAAGAGGCATTGCAGCAGCAGCGAGCTTGGCACATGGACAGAAAGGCTGTGCTGTCAGCCACTTGGTGTTAAACAGCTTGATATGTCCAGATCTGAACCTTTCTCCCTCAAAAGGCTCTCTGTCCTGTAATGAGATATTCCCCTTGTGTGAAAAGCTTAGTTCCTGCAGAAGGGCATGAAAATAAACCTTAGTGTAAGGCTCAGTAGGACACTGTTGCCAGTGACCTTAACAGGTGACATACCATCCAGGTCTCTTTATTCAAGACAAACAGCTTGACAAGCTCTACAGAGGAGTGAAGTATGAAGTATGCATATAAAACCAGCCCAAATCAGAGACCTAGATAGTGACCCACATTGAGAGGTCTGTCATGATGAAAGAATAACAGTGAAATTAAAGTTTTTTAATTGGTCAGGATAACAAGCACATCTCAAGTTGGAAAGGACCAAAAGGATCATGGAGTTCAAATCCCTGCTCCTCACAGGAATACCTAAAATTAAACCATATGACTAGCAGTGCAGTCAAGACACTCCTTGACCTATGGCATTCATAGTGAGACTGTATATATACATACATATACTTCTGTATTTGAATACATACACAGCTAAATTAATTGCAAGATTAGTGGATTTCTAATATTTTCTTATCATCACAAAACTAGTTCATGATTGAAACCTATCAAAGCTTGACCTTAGGACAAAAAAGCAGTATTATGGAATAGATGAAAATTCTGTCCAATCCAAATTCAGGTGACAATGAAAAGCTAGAGAGTCGTTTGAAAAAAAAAATACAGGTGCTTTTCATCATTGGTAAGGTTTATGCCTGAATTTCCTAGAGAGAGTAAAAATTGACAGATGAAGAGATAAAACTAAAAGAGTTGCAGTTCAATTTTAAATTGCTGTTCTACCACACATGCAATGTCTTAGCACATGGCTGGTTTTCTTTGGTACAAAATCAGTCTACTAGTGTACCCCGGGTGTGATTTAGATGGGACAACTCCCTTGTGAGAACCCTTGAGAGAATGGCAATGCCTGAGACAGGTCATGCAATTGGTGTCTTTGTGGAGGAGATTAATATAATACCCAGACATTACCCAGAGAGGTCCTCATTTCTTCATGGATGTCAGCAGTATATTTGCACAGTTACTGATCAGAAAAAAAGACGATTGAATGTAGCAAAATCATCACCAAAGCTCTTATAGCCCCTTGTTCATTGGGAACAAAAGCTTGTGTAGACTCAGAATTTTGAAAGCGTTTGGGTTAGCCTTTGGTTCAGCAGGTTTTTTACACAGGCAAGTGGCTGTGGGTCATTTCCACTATCTGGTACCCACTGCGATAAATGTCCTGTGCAGGAAAGGACACATGCAGCATGTGGACGTGCACAGAGAGAGACAAGTTCTCTCCAATGTTTATGCTATGTTGGAAGTATACTTGTGTAGAATCTGAATCTTCCTGGGGAGGAGGAGGACTGCAAGCTAAAAACTCATTGGTCAGGCCCAGGAACACTACAGTCTCACATTGTAATTGTCAGATCCAGTTACGTATATCCAGGAGAACTCACCTGAGAACTGGGTAACCTTTCCTGTCAGCAGACAAGAAGATTGGGTGGGAAAGGTATGTGTGCACATTACTAACATAGTTATGTTGCATATTTATGATGTGTATATATAGGATGCTATGTTTCCCACATCATTTTCCTGGAGAAACTGCTGTTCATTACTTGGACAGGTATACTCTTCACTGGATAAAAAACTGACTGGACGGCAGAATTCAGAGGGTTATGGTGGATGGAGCTAAATCCATTGGGTGGCCAGTCACAAGTGATACTGCCCAGGGCGCTGTATTTGGGCAAGTTCTCTTTAATCTTTTAATCAATGATCAGGATGAGGGATCAAGTGCATCTTCAATAATTTGCAGATGACACCAAGTTTCGCAGGAATGTTGATCTGCTAGAGGATCTTCAGAGGTTTTGTCAAACATTGGAAGAAATTGCCCAAAGTGGTTGATTCTCCATCCTTGAAGGTATTTTAAAAAATGTGTAGATGTGTTGCTTAGGGAAATGGTTTAGTGGTGGACTTGATAGAGCTGGATTAATAGTTGGACTTGATAAACATAAGGTCTTTTCCAACCTAGCTGATTCTATGATTCTATAACTCTATATGTTATATATATATACATGGTAGTATGGCAGGTAGTATATTGTCTTCACACATTTTAGATGTACTTTGCCTCTCCTTACCTCAGCAAATGAGGGCAAGAAACGCATGGTGTGTATTGTTTGCTTCCACAGAAACCCAAGCTACACAAATGATAGTAGATCCACTGAAGCAGATGGACTCATTGAGTGCATGTGTAAACTGTTATTTGAGCTATTTCTCACATGATCATACAACCTACTATACTGAAATGAAAGTCTCTCCTCTTTATAGAAAGTGTTCTCTCTAAAGGGTTTTTAGATTGTGAAATGCCATAACTGGCAGTCTATGCAGCTGCTGAGATGTCTTTTCTTTCCTATTTATCCTCTTCGTTTTCTTTCTTTATCCAATCACATTTGGAAAGGCCTTTGATAAAAACCACTCCAGAGTCTTTGTATAAAGCATCCCTTTAAATTAGTACCTTTCCAAAGCCATTCTTCTGCACCAGAGCAGGAAAACAGCAAAGAATTTTCTTTTGTTTTTCAGGTCAATCATATTGACTTGAGCACTCTAAGAATATCTTCAAGCCTGATTGTACCGGCACATTGCACTGCAAGATGAGCTGAGGACATCTTCCAGAGGCCTTGAGACCAATTAAAACACAGCATGTCTTCTTTCCTCTTGGCAGATAGCTGGAGAGAGCCAAAACACAACATTTTGTAGGTGTGATACAAAATGAAGAGATGTTACTTGTCACATTCCATCTTTTGCAATGTTTAAAAGGTGCGGGATAGCTACACATCCTTATGTGTGTTCCTATTCTTTCTTCTCTGCCTTTGAAAATAATTTTTAATACAGGAACTTTTAGAGAATGCTCTTTTCATGAACTCCTAAGAAAGGATTTTTGAGAAATGTAAGTACCTTTGAAAATACTGCTTCTGAAAAGGCAATGACAATGATTTCTTTAGCTTGTCCTTAAGTGTGCAAACAGTAAACCAAGCTGGATCTATCCAGCTGATGTGTTAAACAGGAATGTTTGAATGCCTTTTTCTCAGAAAGATTTGGAGCTTCATAAGCAATGCACTCTGCATGGTTTTATGGTATCAAGAGACAAATCTAATTTGAGAAGGACACAATTTTCAGATTTTCACTGACCACCACTTAATGCTCTCTGTATTGAAATTTGAACAATAAACAAATATGCCACAGGATGAGGAGAATGTGCTGGCCAGCTTGGTTTTCATATATCATTTTTAAGACCTATTTTAAATTAGGATTTATTTTTTTAATGCAAAAAACCAGTGGGGAAAATAGTGTAAAAACAAGGTACAGGTGAAAAAAGAATACAAAGCAACAGCTCAGGAGTTCATGGCTTGGTTTCCTTAATAAGATTTTTCGAGTGAGGTTTGAGAGCAGAACAATCTCATTGAAGATATTGCTATAGAAATATATGGAATTTTTTCCTCTGAAACAGATTTCATTACAAGAAGCTACTTTGAGTAACTTAACTGTTTTCATCAAATCTCAATATTGAGAAGACTGTCATGAAAAATAAGAAAGAGTTTGAAGAACTTTAAATTTATTGAAATTTTTTTTTTTTTGGTAATTGAAAACAGATTCTTTTCCAATGGTCTTGACTGATTTTGATTGTTGAAATCCAATACAGTGAAAACTAAAAGCAAAGTATTATGTTCAGTATTGGGTCAGCTGAAAGGAAATTACTTTAACACCCAACAAAAATTGTCACTGTTGTCCAAAATTGTCAAAAATTGTCACATGGTCCTTGGGAGCCCTGGGAATAAATACATTCTGTTAGTCTCTGTGACACTTTTGCATAGTCAGTATAAACTTTGAGCTTTTAGCAGGTCATATTTTTCATATGCTTCAGAGTCGCTTAAAAGACAAAATTCACAGCTGTATATAGTTCTCCCGAGTGGATCCTGGAAATGAAAGACACCAGAATAAGACACTGTATCATTTTCACAAAGGTTTATTGAATCTTCTGTACAAATAACTCTAACAGCTACAAAGTAGTAAGTACACAACCAGGAATATTTTCAAAGCAGATCAAAGGAAATAAAAAAATAAAAAACCCCAACAAAAACCAAAAGCCAATTGTAGCTAATTAGACTCATCCCTCAGTTCAAGAAATAGAAATTATTTTATTCATCTACTTGTTTCTGTTTCTCAAGACAGGCAGCAATTCTGTGTTTACTGATAACATGTCTGATGCTTACCCAATGTGGATGTTCCCGGGAGAACATTCACAGAACAGCCTTCAGAGATAAGAGGATTGCCTTCTGACCTGTAGCCTCATTTCTGCACTGGCTTGAACTTCATATAGCAATGTGAACCATTGGCTGGGATGTGGATTTCGAACAGTTAAGCTCCTATCAATTCACACACTGACAAATAAAAATTAGCTGGATAATTCATTTTGTTAACGATGAAGATATCAGGTTTTGATGAAGCTGTCAGAAGGTCTAGCATAGTGTGAAAGACAAATAAAGCATTTATATTAACAGGTTGCACTTCTCAGGAAGAATTCCAATAATGGCAAGGAGAAAAATTTGCAAAAGCCATTTATTTAAGCCAAACTGCTGGGTAGCACTGAATTTCAAAATCTTATTGATTTTAAAGATTATAACAATACTAAATGAAAGAAACTGAATAATATTCTCAAAATTATTATTCATTTGAATTATTGTCATATTTCAAAACTCAAATTGGCTTTACAATAAAAGAGAAACAAGGAAATGTCCCACAAAACCCCCCAGGACCATATCTGAAGCTGAAAACAGACATCCCTGTTACAAGAAGGTTCACAGCAAGTTACCATGCTTGTTAAACATTCCTTTGGAATGAGACTGAATGTTTTGATGGAGTTTAATTACCATTGGCTTTGAAAAGATAATTCTTTCCACTTTCAAGAGCAAAGGCAGTCAGATGGGGACAGGGGAAGGCTCACAGGTGAAATCCTGACTCCAGCCTTTACTGTGTAAAAGCCATATGAACATATAAGAGCTCAACATCTTGATTCCAGACCCACAAGTTAAGGTTTGTGTACCTGGAAGAATGGGTTGGAGGTTCCTTTGGTCCTCAAAATCAGTGTATCCCCTAATTTCATTCCTGCACAGCCCAGCATCTCTGGATTACCCACAAAACAAAGTATATTGCCTTGGGGTTGGGTCACATCTCCCTCTATCTGACACTTATGGCAGTTATAAATTAAGAAAAACTAGCGGCTTCAGTCCTGGAAGCAAAAATAGGTGGGACAGTACACTAAGGTTTTCTCTTGAACTCAAGGGAGGAGTGTGGGAAAGAAATTCCAAGCCCCAGCCTCTTTTCTTGTAGCCGCAGTCTAAATCTTGATGTAAGAATCTATGTAAGGACACTTGTAAGGACCTATGGATCTGAATGATGAGTACCAGAAGCCAGGGCAACACCTGTGTCATTGGCAGCTCAGCAAATGCCATTATGGATCCCTAATATCTGTGAAAAGAAAGCTCATGGAGTATGGGAAAGGCAAACAACATGATATTGGTATTGCTAATAGGCAAAGCAAACTTTTCAGGCTCCACTCTCAGCCTGAAGAGGGATAACTGCATCAAGTAAGCACCAGAAAAAAACAGCCCAGCACATTGTTTTCCTGGTGTAATTTGTTTTCTTTTCTGTAGGAATATTGTGAACTAAAAGGTTGCAAGATACAATGTAATGTGGAAAGGTATAGTCATTTGTGCCTTCTGCTTAGGAGGCAGCTGTTCATTTACTTCTAAAAAGAGTATGGCTGGTTGTTACATCCATTTGTCACCTTTGGATATCACTAGATGTTGAAAAAGTAAATTACTCCGGTCATTCAGATGCATAAGACTAAAGAGCACAGAGGTGGCCTCTACTAAAGAATTTTTAGGCATTACTAATATTTTTTGTTCTTACTGTGAAGGACCATAACTTTTTTTCTGCCTCAGAAGACAACATCCTTTGTTAGTTAAAGCATAACCAACTCTGTTTCAAAGACTATCTGCCTGGTATCAGAATAAAGGACTTTATTAAAATTATGAGCAATGGCAAATGAAACTACCACACAGTCTCTAATTGGCTGAAAGACCATCACCTCTTATGATGTATAAAGACATGTTCATGTCATGCAGCATAAATGCTGACTTCTGATTACTGATACTCTGATATTCAATTCCTCCTGCTGAAATCAGAATTTCACATCAGCTTTCATTTTTTCATTCTCACTGGATGTAATAAAAGAAAGTCATGCAAAGAAGAGCAGCCAACAATCCCTCCTTTCTTGTTAGCACATTTCAAAGATTGAATTAGATGAGCTGTGCCTAGAGGGAATATTGTAACAAACCACAAGCACAACCACTTGAGTAGCAGGTAAATACTTTCCTGATTTACAATTTTGCTTCCCTTCTTAGCCACGCATTATTAATCATGTACAAGTCACAACAAAATGGGTTAGATTGGTCACAGACTAATTAATGCCTGTCCTTCAGTAAATGTTTTGATAATCTGCATGCCAGAATGAGTGAGAGTATTTTTGCTTATGTTTGCTGAACCATGCCTGCTGTATTTCAGAGAGCAGTAAGATCTTGAGATCTTACGAAAACTATGACTGGCTCTGCTATTGAGCTGGTGGGGTTTTATCTAACAGACAGGTTACAATAGCATGGCTGTGTTTGAAAGAGCAGCTAGAATATATGTGGGGAGGGTGTTAATTTTTTTGCCCCCACTCAGTCCATTTTTCACCATATCCCATTTCTCTAATCATTTTAAGAGAGTAAATCAAAGGACATAACTAGCAGATCAGAATGTAGCTTAAGCTTTTTCATTCTTCTCTTTACAACCTCTTCTCCCCTGTTTCAGACCCTACTTTCCTGCAGCTTCCATGAATGCAGAAAATCATAAGAAGGAGTCAACACAGGACAAGACTGCTCCTCAGCCATCATGGGGTTTTCCTCATCTACTCTTTTCCTCTAGCTCTTAAGTCTTTTGTTCTGTTGTTTCTGATGTGGGTAACAGAAAATTGGAGCCTTAATATGAAAGCAAAAGATAAAGATATTTGGGTCACAGCACAATCTGCAAAGCAGAGCTGTAGGCAAAGCAGAGAAGCAAGTCGGCTACCTGTAGGTTACCTGAAGTGTGCTGTGTTTTATTAACTTCTGCTCTTCACATGCTTCTCTTTCTGTCTAGCTTTGAAACAGTGATAGAGAGTCACACTCTTTTTGAGAAAAGGACACCATTTTCCACTTCACACACGTGTCAATTATACAGAAGGCTTGTAGCCTCGTCGTTGAAGATTCATTGCTATGTTAGGATCCCCTGTGAAACATATAATAACATGGTAAAAAAAAAAATGCAGCTGATTTTGGATTTCAGTGCTCAAACTTCCTGACCCGTTCCTCAAATCAGACTACAATCCTTCAGCATTTTTCTTTCCAAGCAGAACTGACATCTTTCAATCTTTCTTCCACGTTCAGCCGGAGCTGCTTAGCAATTTATGAGCTACAGGTGAGTATATTTGTGCTTTGAAAAAAGCAAAACACCCCTCCCTACATACACATTACAACTTCCCAAGGTAGCTTTGTTGACATTTATCATTTGTTCTGTTCATCGACCTTAACAGCAAGCCAACAGTAGTGCATGTTTGAAAACATATCTCAAATCAAAGCAACACAAAGTAGAGCCACCTGTCCCTCTGTGTCTTACTTAAAGTGTCCCACCTTATTTTATTTTTATTTAAAAAACATGTCACTAGTGGGATCTGAAATGCCTTTAAAACCCTAGAATCTGATGTTAATGGCAAAATTGTGTTTCTGTCTATGGGACAGTCCAAGATGTTGATGCTATCCAAAACAGGTACTGGCATAGCAGTTCTGAAACAAGGAAGCAAAAGCATGTAATTGTAGGTGCCACTGTGTTGAATTCCAACTTCAGCCATCTCTTTTCAAAGCAGGGCTTCTCAGTGAGAGTCTACATAGGAATCTGATACCTAAAAACAGCCAGTAAATTATTTAAGGGTTTTAACTGGAAAAGAAAAAAAAATGTTTAAAAAGCCTTATGGATTATTACTTTTTCTCATTATTTCCATAAGAAGTCCTCTTCTTCTCCGTGTTTACATGAGTCAGGTAGGTTTATCTCAAGGTGAATGCAGCCTCCTCTGAGGACACGATACCAAGGCTGTATTTATTTGTGGTGCTCTCTGTTCCAGTGGGTGGAATCGTGAACACACTGCACAAACTTGAGGGTGTTCTTTTCTGAGGTAGAAGTGTTTAAAGTTTCACCCTGTCCATCAGACTGCTCCAGAACTAACTTTGTAAGTATGCCTGGGCTCTGAGGCATTGTACTGCAATGAAAGCAAAAGTATCTCTGAGCAGCTCTGGCAGTTTATTTGTGGTTCAAGAGGTCAGGTCATTTTGCTGAATTGGAAAACACTGCTCACAAGTCTCTGGGCATATTGATGTGCTCTACATTTGATGGGATTAGTTACTTGTGCAAGTTTCTAATGCAACCTCTGTTAATAGGATACATTTTCCATAATGGGCTGCTTGCAGTTTCCAAGAGTCATTTGCATGATAAATTCAATAACAGATTAGACATTGCTAATCCCATACTGAAAGGAGTGTCTGTTGAACTGTATTGAAGTACCAGGTGGAAAGCTAAGGCCTTCTAACTGTTTTGGGGTGGGAAGCACTAAACCCCAATTGTGTGACATGTGACCATTCAGCAAAGAAGTTTCTTCAAATGTCTCTTGATCTCCTTCCAGAAAAGTTATGGGGGCAGACAGTAAATATGTACAACTGCTTCACATCAATTATTTGATGGGCTTAGCTTTGGTAGCTGAAATAAGGTGTTATGTCAAGATGCTTCCAGCATGTCTCAATTAGAGCATATAATAGTTAACACAGTGATTCGGGGACCAAAGTTCTCTCATCTGTGCTGTTGAACTTTAATTTTTTTCATGCTATTTTGCGCTGGGAGAAGGGTTTTTGTCAGCAGAATGGAGAGAAGTTGTTCCACCACATACAGCTGGATTGTCTGTACCTGGCTTCATTAACAGAATATAGCCTAGCTGTCCATTTCTAAAAGCTAATTCCACCATTAGCCTTCATATGTTTTTCTGGGGCCTGGCAGGCACAGCACTCACAGCCATTAAATGCAGAGTGGGCCAGTTTACACAGATGTTACTAATCTCTGTTCCCACTTTCATTGCCTAAAAGTGTCTCTGGACTGTTGTTTACTGCCCAGCAAACTTTCTTTCATTATCATTAAAGCAAAGTTATATAATTTATGTAGAGATTACCTTTAGATTTCTCCTAGAGTTAATCCAAATTAAAGCAAACAATATTGACACAGCAGAAAATGCAAATCCTAAATTGCACTTTTATCACTTATTAAATATTTTAAATAAACAGTGTTTTAAACTGAATTTCATTCTCAGAAATATGGAAATACAACTGTTATTAATCAGAATATATTTGAAATATGTTTGTAAGCATGTCATGGTAAACAACAGCATAACTTATAGTACAAGAGGCATCTGCAAAGAAAATTCAGCTTTTAAGATATTGAGAACTTTGCCAGACTTCTATACATAGTAGAAGTAGTGTAGCTTCACTATCTGGCCAATTCTTTTTCTGTAAACCACATAGAATTTTCTGGAGTGCTGAGAAAATGGTATGTTTAGGGATTTCCTGGTGAAGTTGGCAACATCTTTAATTCTATTAGGAACAAAAGCTAAGCAGATCTCACAGCCCTCTGCACAGTTTATGCAATGTCCTCTGCCACTCATTTCAAGGAGATGCAGTTCAATTGCTTCTATTGGTGTCTGATCCATTCAAAGTGCCTCTGTCTGCTCCAGGAGTCTCCATATATGCCAGCCACCATCCCAGTGCATATAAGGCCGTGTTATATCAGTCAACCCTTTGTGGCAGCTTCAGATTCCTCAGGGTGTCTCAAATGAAACTGAATGCCTAGGCAGCTAATTTGAGCACACTGGGTCTCTTACAGTAAACATGGCCATGCTTGTCAGAAAGAGATGCTGCTGGTAGCTGAGCCCTTTACAACATGCGCCTGTGTTTTATCCCTTTACAACATGCGCATGTGTTTTCTATTCCTCATTTGCAACTCAGCTGAATTGAGAAGATCTGACTGTAAGGCCACTGCTGAGACCATGAAAATTTAATTTTAATCTAAATGGAAAAGGTTCTTTTTTTTGTTTTGTTTTGTTTTCTTTGATGAAGTTCCAATGCTTTGACGTTCATTTTCCATTCGCTATGAACTGTGGCTACAGTTGCAGAGACCATCATATAGATGGGGTTCTTCCCTATATTTTTTAAATATCAAAACATTTCACCTCAGCTCAGTTCCACATCAAACTTTTCCTTCTCAGTTGCTGCTGTGACATCTGTGATTTGTGGTTTCTTCCCTTTATGCCCCAGTTCTGCACAAGCTTTTCTTCCCCTCTTTCCACTGTGACACAACATGTTGTATATGGATGCCACACAGTCACATAACTCCACCACAAACTTGGTGACCCACCTAAGGAGTGGCGGTGGTGCATCACAGTATCTATTTTCAGCACAGGAACTGTGCTTTCCTCTTTTCCAAGAGGAAAAGCAGGATATAAGCCAAGTACACTATGATACAAATGAAGCTAGATCTGTTAGGGTTCAAGTTTACAGAAATAAAGGTTTAACATTCTCCCTTGAGAAAATCCAAGCACTTTACTCTTTTTCTTTTAAAGCAGCCTGTCAGAAAGGCTTCCCTGTAAAAACATGCCTTTTATTTTTATCTGCTAATTCTTAACAACTCTTTATGGTTTTAGTTAATGAATAAGGTATGATTCTTAGTAGAGCTTGATGAGTGTATGTCCTTGATACAATAGTGTAATTCTCTGCTCATTGTCACCCCACAAAACCAGCAAATTACTACATCAGCATTTTAACAAAGAAAAAGATATGGGGTCGTTTTGGTTTGTTTTGGGTTTAACTGTTAACCAGGATGTTAAAATACTAGAGCTTTTCCTGTAACAGAGTATCTTCTACATCAGCCTAAGTACAAGGTAATTTACTTATCTCCAGCAAGCCTTTTAAGCCCTTATTGTATTTCTGCAGTGCTAAAATTATAGGGTCAACATCTAGTAAGAAATTTATATGTTAGCAGGGAGTCTCAGAAGAAATCTTATTCATGCACATAATCTTAAAACTCATTTTCTAATAGAACATATGAAGGTAGCTCTCATAGTTATGGAAGACAGATCTCAAAAATCCAACAAGTAATTTGGGTTGATTTAAGGAAACCGCAGCACTTTATCAGAGTAAAACTGCTCTTCAAACTGAGATGTCAGTAGGAAAAAAATTATACTTCTAAAGAAAAAAAAAAAAAAAAAAAAAAAAAGAAGCTTTTTTTTTACCAATGATGTGAAGACACAGAATCGGAGCTCAACAAACAGCTTCAAGCTCAGTGCAAATCTGAAATGAAATTTAACACCCCCAGAAGAAAGCACTCTTGCCAATTTTGCAAACAGGGAGTTGATTCCATCTGCTGGAGGCCAAAAATACTTCAAGAACAAATGCCAGCGGTCTCTGCCAGGTGCTAGGATCATTTGAGAAGCCTAAGGATGCTGTCTCCAAAACAATGGAAGGTAGTTTTACGACCTGCTTCTGAAGGAGAGGACAACCAGAATAAGTAAAGGAATCCTACCATTGAGTATGCCTCATCTGTGACCCCTGTATGAAATCCATCAGGAAGAAGAACAAACTAAAATCTGTAATTGTTCTTCTAGAGAATAGCAGTCATGTCTATTCCAAAGACACAAAGCCTTTTCTAACACATAGGCAAACAGGACTAAACCTTGAGAAGAAATATCAGGCTTGGCAAACATATTAGGGACTGGAATGGTCATTCAATAGCCCACATCTTCACTAATATGCTCACAGGTGTTACTCTAATGTACAGATGTTTTGAAGCCAGTTACTTGCTGTAGTAATGATCATTTGAGAAAGCTTCTTAAAGCACTTGGCAAACATTACTGCATTTATTCACTCAGTATCTCCGCATGAGGGATGTGGATTTTATTACTTTTGAGACTGATCATAAACATACCTATGCATACATTCTCTTCACCAAAGCTCTCTGCATATGCAAATACATTTTGAGACAGAAACCTTCTAGAATGAGCACCCCAACTTTGTATTTCTTGTTATCTGCTTCCAACAGACTCAAAACCAGTATAAAAAGACTTAAGTGTGACTTATCTGCCTTGTGCCTGATTGGACATAACCTGCAGTTTAGAGTTTGGTCCACCATGCATGTTCTGAATGGGATTTCCTTCAGTTTCTTCTAGCCTTCAGGCTGAAATATAGGTTGGTGATAGAGAAGATCTGTTCCAGCCTCATTTCTATGGCTAGCACTTTATCCTCCCAAATGGGAAGGTCTGGCTGGCTATCTCTCTATGCCCTTAAGACTAGTTTATAAAGCCATGTATCTGTAAAGCAAGGAGGAAAAAATACCATAGAAAGGTATTGTGCCATCAATTTATGTGACAAATCATCATTTATGTGTGCTAGCAGCTTGAAAGAATCCAATGGCTATGGTAAAGGTCATCATAAAACACATGTTTTCCACCTAATAATAAAGCTCATTGTTACTAATTAGAAAGATGTGCATATTTTAAGCATGTTGTAATTAAATATATATTTCTTTATATTTGATTAGAATAATGTTCTCATTATTGCAGAAGTCCACAAGAGAAATAATTATATCCTTACTTATTCTTTGCTATTAGACTCAGATCTGTTAAGACAGCATTAAGTTTTTCTGCTTCCTCCTTATCTCCTCTATATTTTGATGTTTTCTCATTTATTTTTCTCAGGAGAAAAAAAATAGTTTTGTTTTTACTTAGCTGGTAATGGATCTGATAGATGTAGTATTAATTCAGTCATTGTTGTGAGCTATTTTTTTCTTTTCGTTTTCCAAACATTTGAAACCTGGCATCCAACATGTGAACTGGACTGCTTGCTGTGGCTTGCTCATGCGTGAAAGTTTCAGTGTTTCAGTTTCTAGTACTCTTTCTGATAATGTTTCAAATATCCATTATTGCATAACTAAAACTTTTTTATTATTATTTTATTTGTTAAACAATCAAGTTTAAAAATCATGTAAATTGTTATAAAGCTTAATAATCATGTACTTCTTAACAGAAGTTTTCTGCTGGAAAAGTCTCAAAGGCTTCTTCTAACTGGACTTTGTCTCTAAGTCAAGCACGTGTCTAAACTATTGCCTGGACTCACTCTGCAGAGAGAAATAGATAGTCTTCCTCTGTACCTGTAAGATGGAAAACATGAATGTGTATTCTTACCTCAGATCCAACAAGACGGCAATTCACCATTGACAAAACTCCACTTTATCTACATGCACAGATCTTCCATTCAGTGATGCCTATCTAGATAGGACACATCTACATAACCTCCACAAAACACATGACAAGATATTACCTCTTACCTATGCTAAAACTGGAAGACTTTAATGAATTGTATCAAATAGTGTCAGAAGATCATAGGATAGAACTAATTTCAACTGCATCACTTACTTCATGAAGGGCAAAAGAATCAGTCAAATACCAAAAGTCCTTTGTCTTAAGTAGACATACCTAAGTATTTTGCTGAGTTAGAACAATTAATTCCATATTAAAATTGAAATGACATGACAAGTTTTACTCATTTCAGCGTGCTTCTTTCATATTCTGAGCAAAATATATGCACAGATCTGTGTTCAAAACATAGACAGGATGCTTTTCCTGAATTTTGGAGCCCTTTCTTATATAGAAAGTGTGTAATGAAAGCTCTGATCTTCAGTATTCATGGTACAGGTTCTGTATTTCATGCATAAGTTACTTTCACCACCACCACAGCAGGCTGACCGGAGAGTTTGTGGAAGCTCCATCCCTGGCAGTGTCCAAGGCCAGCTTAGATGCAGTTTTGAGCAACCTGGTCTAATGGAAAGTGTCTTGTGTCTGGGGTGCTGGAACCAGATCATCTTTAAGGTCCCTTCCGACGCAAACCATTCTATGATTCTATAAAAAAATCCTCAAGGGCATCTTGCTTCCCCCCTTTTTATCAGTTACAAAATCCATGTACTTTCCTAATGGTCCATGACCTGAGTCACTAACTGGTTGGGTCTTTGCCATCGTCTCCACACTTATCCGACACCTGTGTGTTTCTGTGTGCTTTGCCTATCATTTTCCCTGTTACTTGTAACCTCCTTTGAACTGAAAAGGATTTTCATGTGATAACTCCAATGAAGCAGAAGCCCTTATATTTCACACACCCTTACACTCATGGTATGAGCATGGCTTGAACCCACTGGAAAGATACAAGACGTGTCCTGGTTATCTCAATCTGTGGGTTTTACCTTCTTCCAGTTCTCCTTTCCATCCCTACTGGGAGGGAAAGTGAGCAAGAGGCTGTGTGCTACTTAGTTGACAGCTGGGCTTAAACCACGAGAACAGGAAAGGCAAGATGCATACCTCCATCCAGGCTGTGGGCAGCTTCCTGGGTCAGGTACCTCTGGGTTTAGCTGTTGACTAAGCACTGCTCCACACTAATAGCCCATGTCTGCAGTAGGCCAGACTCTGACCAAGTTTGATTTTAGTGTCTTTCTTGCGTTGGCTTCTAAGAAGTTCCTGCCAAATTTTAATTTCTGAAGGAAACTGAGGACAAAATGTGCAGCACAGGCAGCTGACAATAAAACTGATTCACAAATGATGTCATGAAAATGCCCTCTGATGCTCAAAGCAGAACTTCATCAATTCTTGTTTTGGTGATATACAGGCTCCTATATCTAGCTGTTGTTCATTTGCCCACTGCTAATTAACCTGAAACACTTCAAATGTTTACTTTTCCTGCTGTAGTTTGAGTATGGTACTCTGAAACTAAGCATTTCATACTCTATAAAAGAACAGTGTTAAAACTGTTTTTAAGCTGGAGCCAGGTTCTCATCTTGCCTTTACGCTAAGATAAAAATTATAGTCATTGTTGGCTTTGCTACCAATTATTCCACTTTCCTTGTAGCAGAAGCTGAAGGAGATTGCTTTCTGACCAGTCTAGATTTAGGAATGCTAAGTAAATATTTTCCCTGCTTTTATTTATTAATTGCATTTCCTGATAGCAATTCCACACCTACATGTGGTACACATCTCTATGTGTATATTGCATTTCCAAGATTATTAAAATCCCTCAGGTTTGCTTTTTTAATACCACAACCTAATGCATGTTGTCATAGCAAGGCTTGTTTTCCTACAGATCTTATTGCTGAGACATACTGCAATAGAACGCTGAAGTGCCCCTCTCAGACATCTTGCATAATTGCTAATGTCTGGCTGTTGGAACTTTTCTGTGACTTGATGACAGGTGACAACCAATTCAGAATGACAGAGAGAAGAATTTTCTCCATTCGTTCACAGTTGTTAGTAGAACTTTGTGGTGGAATGTGAGCGTAGAATGTGAGTTTTCCATTCATTCACAGTTGTTAGTAGAAGTTTGTGATGGAATGTGAACATAGAATGTGAGGACCACATCCTGATAAACCTTACCAGGTAAGAGGCAAGACTCTCTCTGGCTTTCAGGAAGGTAGCCTGGATGTGCACCAGCACAGCAAAGAAGGGGAAGAATTTATTTTTTTTTCAGTAGTTCTGCTTGCAAATCATTATTCTGCACTACATGGATCCTCATTCCCTGTTTTCAAGGGCAGAATCATTGTTTCTTAAAGGCTCATCTGCTCCTGCTGCTAATTTCCCTACTTGAAGTCAATTTGCAAAATTGCAGTTGGTTGCAGTGGAAATAATTATCATGTCAAAAATACAGTATTATGACTTCAGTTATACACATAAGTATCTGAAGCAGATGAACCCTCACAAATTAAAGATAGCCTTCTAATGCAAGCAGCCTAGAAAAGATAAAGAAGGGAAAGAAGGAAGGAAAACAGGCAAGCAGAAGTGCTTTAGAATAAATGGATTTTCAAAGTTCAGCATGTAGCCATCATTTATTCTTTCATGTCTGACATTATTGCTTCCAAGGAATAAAAACACCTTTATGATGCAGACGAGCCTTAGATCTTTCATTTCAACTCAATATTAAAACAACAGGGAGGAAATGAAAGATAAACAGTAATAATGACCATAGAATTGTTAGGTGATTGTAACTTTCTGACATCCTCAGGTATTTATGCTTTCACTCAGTTTCCAGACAATGAATCCAAGGCCAAAATGTCTTATTCTGACACAGGTAAGTGCTATCCCTGTGTGGATGTTACTCACCTGAGAAAGGTGAATAAGCAGGACTACACTGTTTCTCACTGGTAGATCATTGGAAGTTACCACTCTGCTAATACTGTATTCCTGCTGATATCTCACAAAAATCTCTGAGAATTTTAGAGTACATGGAGTGTGTAACTAACCCTTGCATGTTATTAAGCCTCTGATAGCCTAATAAGCATTAGGGATGGCATGCTTTAGCAATGAACTATCCCATTATTTATATAAAAACCTATTGATTCAGTATACAGAATCGTAATGGCATTGAAATGTAAATCTCTATAGTGTGCTGACTATTTAATATTGTGTATTGATTATATTCTAAAAGATACAATTCAGCTTCAAATTTTTTTAGAGTGCCTATAATATGTTGCACCAGCTTCATATCAATTTCTGGTACTTACAACTGACTCTTTCTTCTCTAAATAAACATTAAAACAGCAATCAATTTTTCAAATCATTATCTACACTAACCATCTCATTCTTCTCCTATTTTCATGCAAGCTATCAATTTAATGTGCCACTCTAATTCATGTGCTGCCTGAAGAATCAGTGGCCTTCCCCAATATGCTTGCTTTCTGCTCTCGACTGCTACTTGAAATGTTATCAAGGTGGGACATTGAGAAACAGTGAAAGAGCCTAGGCTTCTCTCATAGCCTGCTGCTGTATTACTCAGTGTGATCTACTGGCATCAGGTGTCAAGGAGTAGACTTCGCACTGCTGTCCAAGAGAATGATGCCACTGACAGCAGTAGTAACTGGCAAACAATGTGACCCAGGGAAAAATTGCAATTAAAGGAATGAAGAAGATGTGATCATCTGTGATTTTTAACGTGGTCTTAGAAGAATCATTTAAAGTTTCCAGGTGAAACCTTGGTTCTGTTAATATAAGTATTTTTGGCACCCTTTATATCTCTTCTCTCCTCTGCAATACAGGAAATACTAACATTTCTCTTCTCTGCATGGATTATGTTTAGTTTGTGGAGCTTTTCAAAAAGAAATTATCAACAAAAGCACGTCATTATAACACTCACCTGGTGCCGACAGGGCTCTCACAGTACCTACAGCAGTAATACATG